>OX336380.1:30954402-31024402 GCA_946902895.1 Fragum fragum
GGAGCCATGAAGACGGAGCAAGGTCCAAACCAAACCTGCTCTTTGCGTATATGTATTTGACCCAATTCTAGGAATGAACTTTTTTCCGGCCCTATGGCAGCCGCGGCTCCAATTTTTTGCATGCGCGTAGGGACCTCGGATGCCTACCTCCGTACCAAGTTTGAGCTCAATCGGGGCCATAGGGGCGGAGCTACGTCCAAACCATAATCCCCACCTACAGCGAATACCGCCATTTTACCCCCAATTCGGATCGAACTTATTCCCGACCCTATGGCAGCCAGGGCTCCGATTTTTTGCATGCCTGTACTGACCTCAAATGGCTACCTCAGTACCAAGTTTGAGCTCAATCGGAGCAATAAAGACATAGCAAGGTCCAAACCCAACCTGCTCTTTGCGTATATGCATTTGACCCAATTCTAGGATCGAACTTTTTTCCGGCCCTATGGCAGCCGCGGCTCCAATTTTTTGCATGCGTGTAGGGACCTCGAATGCCTACCTCCGTACCAAGTTTGAGCTCAATCGGAGCCATAGGGGCGGAGCTAGGTCCAAACCCAAACCCCCACCTACAGCGAATACCGCCATTTTACCCCCAATTAGGATCGAACTTTTTCCGGCCCTATGGCAGCCTAGGCTCCGATTTTTTGCATGCCTGTAGGGACCTCAAATGGTTACCTCAGCACCAAGTTTGAGCTCAATCGGAGCCATAGGGACGGAGCAAGGTCCAAACCCAACCTGCTCTTTGCGTATATGCATTTGACCCAATTCTAGGATCTCTCTCTCTCTCTCTCTCTCTCTCTCTCTCTCTCTCTCTCTCTCTCTCTCTCTCTCTCTCTCTCTCTCTCTCTCTCAATGATTTTGTAAGGACTATGTCAGGCGGTGAAATTTCATGACAATTCATTACATTGCCCTGTCAACTAAACCATGCAAAAAAATCGACTTTATATATCAACATATCAAAGTTTTAAAACTATAAAAATAAAATTGAAAAAAAAACAAGTTATTAATAAAAGATGGCCATATTCCTTTCTATTAAAATTCATTAGTCAAGTTTTTATAGAAAAAATTGCAACGAATCTTATACATGTAGTAAATACGACTATTAATATAGGATTATGTAATTTCCGGAGGCAAGGGGGTTAGGCGGTATACAGCATCTGGAAACAAGACCGTACGGATTAAGTTTTACCGAAGCCATATGTTAGATTCCCTCTGATTGGCAGACACAGAATTCTTGTTTTACCTTTTGATTGGTTGGTAAAAACAAATCGTATAGAAAGTACATATTCATTAAGTGAAGGAATATAAGAGAGATTTGTCAGCCCGATTAGCTCATTTTATAGAGCACTTGATTTCAAACCTCAAGATTACGGGTTCGAGCCCTGGGCTGACCATGTCAACTAACAAACTAATTGTCTTTCGGGTGAGACGTTAAACCGAGGCCCAGTGTGACGGTGCTATCCACCGAGCACGTTACGTTAAAGAACCAGGCAGGACATTGATATTAGGAGATTCTTATCGATGAGACATATATCATCTTGCCGAATATCAGCATTTCTATCTTGAATCGTGTCAAAGTATTTTCAATGCTAAATCTTTTGATTAAGTTTTGCAGACAGATAGACAACCATAAAACAATATGCATTGAAGATTTTGTATTAGGGCATGAAAACGCTATAAATCAAAGTGCTGTCAGCGCTGTAATCGCTCCCCATGGAATAATTGAGAAATGTTGTTGTAGTCGTGACTTTAAGCGTTGTATAATTCTTTGAAAAAAAAACAAAGAAAAAACGTCTCTTTTAGGCCAGAACAATGCGATACAGCCCTAGAAATAATTGCAAAACGCCGTGGCCCATAGTGAGTCAGTATAGGGTACTATGCCCGTAATTATGGAACTTAATGTATGTCCACAGAACACCCACTTTTTACACACCTCTTGAAAAAAGCTTTGAAAGACATTGTGGAAAATGAAAAAATTGTTTGTATCAAGCAATTTCTTCATTATCCACAATGCTTTTAACCCAAATAGACAAACATATTTATATAAATATATGACGATCATAAAAATGGACCTTTTATCTGGTCTAAATACCAGTTGTGTGGGAATAAGTAAAACTTGTAATTTGCAGGTGCACACATATCTAAGTTACCTACATACCAGATATGATCATAGTATCGTTGAGTAATATTGAATGTGTCTATGAGTTGTGACTTCAGTTTCTAATAGACGGACATCTGTTAATCAACATGTCCCGATCTTTTGAGAGCGGATATGGAAAGAAAGAACTATGAATAGCTCTTGGCTTTCTCTTCTGTAAAAGTAATACAGACATTATGAGGGCCTTTCTCAGTCTGAAATACCCACAGCTAAAATTGTTGATTGATAAATACGAAAGCTATCGAAAATGTCTCGTTGTGATAAATGATAACTAATCTATAGTGCTATAATTGTATCGCAGCTTAAAAAACATAGAAACGAGATTACTGGTAGCTCTTTTTTATTGTACATATTTGTGAGGAGAAAAAATAAAGGAAGAGAGAGAGGGAGAAAGAGAGAGAGAGAGAAAGAGAAAAGAAAAAGGAAGAGGGAAATGGACAGCGAGAAGGGGAGAGAGAGCGCCGTGTGAGAGAGACAGATAGAAAGACACACAGTAAGATAGGGAAGCGTCATAATAATTTTGTTGACTTCCCTGTTTTTCAACTATAATTTAAACCGTATTAATTTTGATGGAATCATTTGTCAAACCAGAAGAGAAGTCTCTAGTTATAATTTACCACTAGCATAATGCACCGATTTGCTGCATAATTCTCCGCTCCAGATGTTCAAAGATCGCGAACAGTTACTGTGAGTTACGCGTATCAAGTAGATCATTCAATCAAAGCGTCTTAAAGTATAGCTTATTACGGTTTTTCCAAACACTGGACCTCCTCCATTTTCCTTTTACTCTATGTTGGAAATTTCTTAACTTGTGATTCAACTAATTCAACGCAACTTTAAAGGAATTAAGTGTTTAAAGCATTATGGCATGCTCGGAAAAGATATTCCAGACTCACGTTCAAAGAAACTCAGATGCTCCTTTAATAACAGCTATAAGAACTGCTTTTTACTAAGAATGTTCAGAATTGTATGCGTCCAGTTGAGTTAGAGGAAGAATGTTACAAGGGTGTTACAAGCTTGTTACAAAGGTTACAAACACCCGAAAAATGGGTCCCTTTCTAAAACTGCATGTTACAATGTTACAGTAACTTTCTGGATTTTGGGCATGAAAATGCGTTTTTTGAAATGTTATAATATGTTACAAGGATGTTACAAGCGTGTAACAAGGGTGTTACAAAGGTTACAAACATCCGAAAATGTATCCCTTTTTAAAACTGCATGTTACAATGTTACAGTAACTTTCCCGAATTGGGCATGAAAATGCGCTTTTTGAAATGTTTTGATATGTAACAAGGATGTTACAATGGTGTTTCAAGGATGTTACAAACATCCGAAAATTGTATCCCTTTTTAAAACTGCATATTACAATGTTACAGTAACTTTCTGGATTTTGGGCAAGAAAATGCGCTTTTAGAAATGTTGTAATATGTTACAAGGATGTTGCAATGGTGTTACAAGCTTGTTACAAGGTTACAAACACCCGAAAATTGTATCCCTTTTTAAAACTGCATGTTACAAGGATGTTACAGTAACTTTCTTAATTTTGAGCATGAAAATGCGTTTTTTGAAATGTTGTAATTTGTTACAAGGAAGTTACAAGGGTGTTACAAGGGTGTTACAAAGGTATCAAACATCCGAAAAATGTATCCCTTTTTAAAACTGCATGTTACAATGTTACAGTAACTTTCTGGATTTTGGGCAAGAAAATGCGTTTTTTGAAATTTTGTAATTTGATACAAGGATTTTACAAGGGTGTTACAAGGGTGTTACAAAGGTTACAAACATCCGAAAATTGTATCCCTTTTTTAAACTGCATGTTACAATGTTACAGTTACTTTCTGGATTTTGGGCAAGAAAATGCGTTTTTTGAAATGTTGTAATATGTTACAAGAATGTTACAAGGGTGTTACAAGGGTGTTACAAGGGTGTTACAAAGGTAACAAACATCCGAAAATTGTATCCCTTTTTAAAACTGCATGTTACAATGTTACAGTAACTTTCTTGATTTTGGGCATGAAAATGCGTTTCTTGAAATGTTAAAATATGTTACAAAGATGTTACAAGGGTGTTACAAGCTTGTTACAAAGAATAGAAACATCCGAAAATTGTATCCCCTTTTAAATCTGCATGTTACAATGTTACAGTAAATTTCTGGATATTTGACATGAAAATGCGTCTTTTGAAATGTTATAATATGTTACAAGGATGTTACAAGGGTGTTACAAGCTTGTTACAAAGGTTACAAACACCCGAAAATTGTATCCCTTTTGAAATCTGCATGTTACAATGTTACAGTACATTTCTGGATTTTTGGCATGAAAATGCGTCCTTTGAAATGTTATAATATGTTTCAAGGATGTTACAAGGGCGTTACAAGCTTGTTACAAAGGTTACATACACCCGAAAATTGTATCCCTTTTTAAAACTACAGTGTTACAGTATTTTTCTGGAATTTGGACATGAAAATGCGTTTTTTTGAAATGTTATAAAAATTTTCCTAAGGCACCTTTTCCTGTGATACTTGAAGAATCAGGTCTCATGTCAGCACCCATAATCGTAATTATTGTACAATGATTCTGTGCTGGTTTGAAGAAAATCCAATGAAAGCTCTGGACTTGGATACAAGGATTAGATAGAATTCTCAAAAGGCCCCTTTTCCATGATAATAGACAGATCAGGCCTAATTTGAAAAGAAAGAATCCCCATGATGGAACAATCATTCTATGAAAGTTTAAACAGGATCTGATGAAAACTGTTGACTTTTTTGTGGTACAAGGTTTTTAAAATTAAATTTCATAATGCTCCTTTTTCTGTGATACTTGACAGATAAGGTCTAATGTCAACATCAACAATCATCTTTAATGTACAATTGTTCTGTGAATATTTGAAGAAAATCCAATGAAAGCTCTGGACTTGGTAACATGGTGTTATGAAAAGAATGATTCTTATGACCCTACAATTATTCTGTGAAAGTTTCAACAAAATCTGATCAAATCTGTGGGCTTCATTGTGTTAACAGGGATTTTTTAATTGAATTCTCATATAGCCCCTTTTCCCATGTTACTTGATGGATCTGAACCAATTCCAAAGGCAACTATACTTATAAAAGTATATTTATTCTGTTTGAGTATAAAGACAACCCCATGGAATCTGTGGACTTAAAGGCATTAAGATTCTTTTAATTAAATTTTCCTAAGGCTCCTTTTCCTGTGTTTCTCGATGGATCATACCAAATGTTAAAGGAACAATCCTTATGATGGTTAAAATCATTCTGTAAAAGTTTGAAGTCGATCAGGTGAAATCTAGGGCAATGGTGTGTTAACTTAGTTTTTTTTTTTTTTTAATTAAATTTTCATAGTGCCCCTTTTCTCATGAAACTTGATAGATCAAACCCACTTCCAAAAGGAACAATCCATTTAATGTTGTAATCATTCTATGAATGTTTGAAGATTTTTTTTGAAAACTGTGGACTCTATTGTGTTTACGAAGATTGTTTTAATCAAATTTTCATAAGGCCCCCTTTTCCCGTGGTCCTTGACAGTGACTGCTCATATCCAATTTTGAAAGGAACAATCCTTATGATAGTCCAATCATTCTGTGAAAGTTTGAAGAGAATACTATGAAAACTGTGGACTCTAGAGTGTTAACCAAGATTTTTTTAAATAAATGTTAATTAGGCCCCTTTTCCCATGTTTTTTGACGGATCATACCCAATTTTAAAGGAACGATCCTTATGATGGTGCAATCATTCTGTGAAAGTTTGAAAAGAATCCGATGAAAACTGTAGACTCTAGAGGGTTAACCAAGATTTGTCAAATAAATGTTAAGTAGGCCCCTTTTCCCTTGTTTTTTGTTGGATCATACCCAATTTCGAAAGGAACAATCATTGTGATAGTAGAATCATTCTGTGAAAGTTTGAAGAGAATCTGATGAAAACTATTGAGTCTGGAGTGTTAACGAGGATTTCTTAATAGATTTTTTAATCAAATTTTAAAAAGGCCCCTTTTCCAATGTTTCTTGACGGATCATATCCGATTCCTTTCTTGACGGATTATATATCCGATTCCGAAAGGAACAATCTTTATGATGGTACAATCTTTCTTTGAAAGTTTGAAAAGAAATCCTATGTAAACTGTCGACTCTAGAGTGTTAACAATGATTTTTTTTTTTTTTTTTTATTGAATTTACATCAGGCCCCTTTTCCCGTGTTTCTAGACGGATCATACCCAATTTCGAAAGGAACAATCCATATGATGGTACAATCATTCCGAGAAAGTTTGAAGAGAAATCCGATAAAAAGCTGTGGACTCTAGAGTGTTACGAGGAATTTTAATGATTTTTAATTAAATGTTAATTAGGCCCCTTTTCCCATGTTTTTTGACGGATCATACCCAATTTTAAAGGAACGATCCTTATGTTGGTACAATCATTCTGTGAAAGTTTGAATTGAATCTAATGAAAACTGTGGACTCTAGAGAGTTAACGAGGATTTTTAATGGAATTACTAATTAAATCTTCATAAGGCCCCTTTTCCCATGTTTCTTGACGGATCATTCCAAATTTCTAAAGGAACAGTCCATATGATGGTACAATCATTCTGTGAAATTTTGAATTGAATCTGATGAAAACTGTGGACTCTAGAAGGGTAACGAATAATTTTTATGAAATTTTAATTATCATAATGCCCCTTTTCCAATGTTTCTTGATGGATCAAAACCGTGGACTTTAGAGTGTTTACAAGGTTTTTTAATCAAATTTTCATCAGGCCCCTTTTCCCGTGTTTCTTGGCGGATCTGACACCAATTTCGAAACGAACGATGATGGTACAATCTTTCTGTGAAAGTTAAAAGAGAATCCTATGAAAACTGTGGACTCTTTCGCGTAAACGAGGATTTTTTAATTAAATTTTGTTTAGGCCCCTTTTCCCATGTTTCTTGACGGATCTGACACAATTGTCGAAAGGAACGTTCCTTATGATGGTTCAATCGTGCTGTGAAAGTTTGAAGGGAATCCGATAAAAACTGTGGACTCTAGCGCGTAAACAAGGAAAAGTTTAACGGCCGGACGACGCACGGACGGACGGACGCCGGACGAGAAAAAATCCATCGCAATAGCTCTAGTGGCCTTCGGCCAGTAGAGCTAATAAACAAAACAAATTTATACGTTTATTCCTGGTATGTAGCCGTGTAACCGAATGATTTTCTACTCATTAAGGCGTGTGTATTTCACTGTACACGTAACGTACGCGAATTTTGTTATTATGGATGGTGTGCAATTTGTCCACTGGTTAGTCAACGCAGACAGTCTATGTTCGAAGATTAGTACTTGGGACATCCTTTCTTCAGCCAACAGTTTTCGTTCAATCGAGACGTATGGAATTAAACTGTGGATAGAAAATTGCTATTCTATTCGAACAGCATATCTCTATGCTGTTCGAAGGAAAAAAATATAGCCACCGCCTCGTTTGTCCGTCCATCCTTCCGTTTTTTCGATTTGATTTCACCACAACCCTTGGGCCAAATGGTTGAAAGTTCACATCCGTTTTTATAGCCCCAGCGCAAAGGTCACGGTTCAAGGTCAAAAATTAAAATTGATCTTTTCCAGAACATAACTCCTTTAATTATGGATAGATTTCAATATAACCTGGCAATTGTTTCTATCCTGAGTAGATGAGTCATTTGAAAGATATCTTCAGATAGCTCCAAGGTCAGGGTCCTAGCTTAAGGTCAAACGTTAAAATAAAGCATATCCGGAGCGTAGCTCCTAAAAGAATTAATGGATTTCGAAATATCTTTGCACAACTGTTCTCTATCATGAGTAGATGTGCCATTGAAGCAAATTTTCAGATAGCTCTAAGTTTAAGGTCATAACTCAAGGTAAAAAGTTAAGATTAAGCATGTTTGGAGAAGGGGCATGTTTATAGCCGCCGTTTCGTCTGTCCGTCCGGTAGTCCGTCTGAACTTTTTTCCTGTTTATTTTATACTTTTGTGACAGGGCTGTATTCGTGAAGCATAATCCGTCTCTGAAGGCTCTTGTTTAATACGTTTAGATTTTCAATACTCCCTAGTATTTAGAACACTGTCTTTTTCAGCAATCAACCTTCCTTAGCTGCAATAGCCGAGGCCCACTGAGGCTATTATTTTAAAAACGTCCTCAGAAACTACTGAGTAAATTTCAATCAAATTCAACAGGGTTGATTTTTAGATGAGCCTATATACTGGAAATCAACCAGTTATATTCCTCAGGTGAACCTATATCAGCTTTAAGAAATTTTGGTCAGATTAGAAACGTGGATTTGGCTAGTTTCCATACATGGTATATCGTGAAAACTTTGAATATTTTCTTAAAAGTTATTCGCTGTTATCAACTAAAAATTCGTGTATTTTCCCTGGGAAAACTTTATCTTATTTCCTCAAGAAATTTTTATTGTGGCTAATTTCAATGTATTTTCTTTAGTAACTGAAAAAAATGTTTTCAAAGGTATGCTTCTTGGATGACTCCTAACTATCCGTCTAGTTTTTTTTCTTTTTTTTTTTTTTTTTTTTTTTTATCCGAAGAAAAACATCACTTTAATGACTGGATTTTCCGTATATGGCGTGTAGGGAAACTTTGAAAATCTTTCAAAACTATGGGCTCTGTTTCAACTAAATTTCGCGGGAATTTTGTGTGACGAATAGCTAGATTTTTTTAAGAATCATAGCTTTCATGAGCGGGGCTAATGTTCAATATTTTATTCACTTTTGAAAATGTTGCTCCTCATATCAGCAATATCAGGCCTTTGGAACGACACAGGTGCTCTAGCTCCTCTAATTTTGAAAGCGATATGGGATGTTATATCATTCTATTTTTCATCGCCCTTCGTCAGCATGATAAGCTCAGTTGGTGGAGCACTAGATTTCAAACCAAACGATCACGGGTTCGAGCCACGGGTTGATATATCAAATAAACTAATTCTATTCCGGATTGGATACTGAACCGAGGACTCGTGTGACGATGCTACCCATCGAGCACGTTAAAGAACCAGGCGGAGCTTGCAGTAGTTTGTTCTGTATCCTTGCACCATCCTCTGTAACTACTAACCGTGGTCTGGGGGCGTCGCCCATATTGGCACGTGCTACGGTAGCGACGATAAACAAACGGAAATACACACACATTGCCTTCCGCAGTTCTATTACATTTTACTTAATACGCCAGAATAACTTTGTATGGTGAAAAAGTGTAAAAGAAAAAGTATGATTAATGTAGATATATAAAAAGAAAAGTAGTACGTTAGATTAACTAATTAACGGATAGTCACTTGATTGGCCAGTCAAATCAATCATTTAGACCGGATTTGTTTTTTTTTACTCTGGGATAACACGATAATGAGTCGAGAGACTCTTATTTCCACCGTTGTCCTTACTCATTCTAGATCTTATCATTCACATAGTGAGAGAGGCAATGGATTCTAACCACTGCTCCCCACTTCTACACCTAGGTGGACTTGGACTCTCTCTATAAAGTGTCCTGCCCAGGCAACTACTACCCGCCTCCGGTGGGGTTCGAACCCACAACCGTCACATTACGAGTCTAGCACGCTAATCACCCGGCCAACGAGCCAGTTATGTTACCTTAAGAAATTTTCGTTTTCCGTTACTTTAAAATCGTGATTACAGCTTACTTTAACTGTAGCTAAGGCGATAAGTCCCCAACCAACCGGATTTGCCTTCAAATTTACTACTCAAAATTTGATAAAGACCGCTTGATTTTTCTGATTTTTTCTCTAGGTTAATGTACTGAGCTGCTTCTTATATTTAAAGTTTTCTTCGTATCAATTATCTGATGAATCGGACAATTGACTAGGTTGGTTGAAATACTGAACCGTCTTAGCGGGAAAATTGGACAGTCGTTAAATGTCGTTATTTCATAAAAGTGGTTATTTTTCAAAATACCGTGTGACATTTAGTTTCAATGCCTTGGACGTGTACATTATTAAAATGGCCCATGCTTGCTGCGAATCAACCGGATGGTCTTAAATAGTTCAACTGTTCTTGTAATGCAGTGCGAAGGTCTTAATGAGTAACCGGCTGCAGGTCGACAAGAAACCAAACACCTTTCTTTTAATCGATTATCACACGATAGTTGATTGACTGGTTGAATGAATTAGTTAACGTTACTTTTAACGGCATGTCAGCCATATTATGGCGGCTTGAGCACCTAACCATAGATTCCTGGTATTTCTTACACCAGTACTACCACTACATCCTTTTTAGCCTCCAGCTGCTCATCCCAGATAGGTTTACGATTATCCACCCATTTGAGGGAGACAAAGATAACATGGCAAAGAGACCAACTCTTATTTCCATCTTGATTTCAATCGTGGTCCTTACTCATTCCAGATGAGTATCCCTGCTCACAAGAGAAAGAGGCAATAGATTCAAACGCGCTACCAACGTTTACAGCTGGGTGGATTGGAGCTCTGTCTGTAAAGTTTCCTGTCCAAAAACACTACCCGTTTCCGTAGGAAATCGAACCCGCAACTATCTGCTCACGAGTCGATTACGCTTACCACTCGGCCAACGTAGCAAGTCCCACACAAGCTCCTGTATATGATGACCCATCCGAATGACTATATAAGTGTGGGGGGGTCAAGACGCTTGAGTATAGCACGATACCATTAGACCTTATCTCTAGAACTGGTGGTTTGCCTTCAAATGGTTGTAATGGCAAGCCGCCATCGATGATTAGGGACGCTTCCTCATAGCATTTTTTGAGAGTGATGGCTAATCGTAACATGCCTGTATACAAAATGTTAACTTCTCGACACAAACTCGACTAAAGTTTCACCAGGCGGTTTAGATAAAAATAGAATATGATGGCTTACCATTCAAACAATGTATGGTTCGCCAATACGTAGTGTTAAGGATAACCAAAAGCCAACGGACCCAAGAGTACATCTCACACTTATGGAAAGCCATTACAATAAAGGTTTTACGGCTATCCATCATTGGTGATTCGACACAGGTAGCCATTACCAAGTTTACATCGATGGTTAGCCGCCATGGAAGGAATTAATGATCCCTCCCCATTAATGTGACTAAAGAGCCACCTGGTGCTTAAGATAAATATAGAACCACTGGATCATAATCTTTAGAAATAGATGGGTAGCCATCACAAAGTTTTTTTTAGTCAACCGAAAGTCCCCAGACTGGTATACCTAAAGTGATGTTTAAAATTGGATTTGGTCAATACGTCTTTGTCGGTTGGTTGAACTGTATAATTGACGAATACTGATTTGCGTCTGCTATCACATAATGCAGGTTAAAGTATAACTATTTTATAGCTCATATACCGAGAATACTGAATAAGTAACTGAAAGACGGTTATTAGTTAAAACAACACATTCGCAAATTTTATGATTCTCTGTTTGTAAACATGTGACCTTCTATCCTAGGTGAAGTATATCATATGATTTTAGATTAATTCAAGGCTAGCTGTAAAAGTAGTAGAGAACGGTTAATAGGTACAAAAATTGTTCTTTATACAAATAAATCGAAATAAGTTTCTCAACAAAAAAAGCCGACCACCTTCGACAAAGTTTCACAAACATTCAGTTCGCATTCTCATTAATATTCATTAAAATTAAATAATATTTTGGCTGCAAAGTAACGAAAGGCCGTGTTATGAGCTTGTAATTGTTCTTTTCTTTGCCACACAGTAAAATGGCTTAGGTTTTATCAGAAGGTCGACGATAAAACCTCCTTTCCGCGGGTCACAAGATCCACATTTATCTGGTACTGCCATAAATGTATACTTCTGAAACAAGCTAGCTAGGTATAGAAACATCCTTGTGGTCGCCATACCCATACCAGGACATATTCTTCTTCCAGTGCCGAACAAAAGCAAACTGAAAAAAGTCGTGTACATAACATTCGAAATAATCCATCTTACATATGACAATGTGCTAAGCATTTCTAACAATATGCGGAAAATAAGGACTTAAATCAACCTGACTGGCTGATCAGTCTTCATTTTGCGCTCTTGTTGATTTTTTCCTCAGACAATCAGAGAGTACTTCCTATGTCAAAGACGATGTCAAAGTTTCATTAAATAATTTAATTGAATGTTCCCTGCTGCTGATATACCCCTCCCATTACACCAATATATCTCGCCCTACAAAATACCTTGAAGATTTTGAAAGAGGTTCAGCAATCTAAATTCGTGTCAAATTTAACAATATTTATCAACATTGTATGTTCCATTTGGTGATGATATGCCACTCCATATCACCTGTGTTTTTAGACCGACAATTATTAGAAAACAAGAGGACCATGATGGTCCTAAATCGCTCCCCTGAGTATGATGGTTCGTGGCTTTACGATAAAAACAAAATAGCAAAGCTTTCTGTCTAATTATTTTGGAGAAGATGGTTAAGGATTTCTCTTTTAATCCTAGGTATATTGGTGATCCCACCATATAGCACTAATTTCCTGAATATGGTAATGATTTGAAGTATAGACATCAATACATACCAAGTATAAAAGCTCTAGGAGTAATGGTTTAGGAGAAGAAGGTTTCCAAAGATATCATTATTTTATTCCTAACTAAAATTAGGGATTGCACAGAAAAGGGCTATTTTTTTAAGTAACTTGGTAAAGGGTCAATGGCTGATGATATGTACCAAATATCAAAGCTCCAGGCTTTATGGTTTGGGAGAAGAAGACTTTCAAAGATTTCCTTCTTTATTCCTTTGTAAAATCAGGGATTGCACAGAAAAGGGCTAATTTTCAGAGTACGATAATTCTTTGAAGTATTTAGTAGAGTGTCAATGGCTGATGATTTGTACCAAATATCAAAGTTCTATGCCTAATGATTTGGGAGAAGAAGATTTTTTAAAATGTCCTTCTTTATTCCATGTAAAATCAGGGATAGCACAGAAAAGGGCTAATTTTCAGAATACGGTAATTCTTTGAAGTATTTTAGTAGAGGGTCAAAAGATGATGATTTGTACCAAATATCAAAGTTCTAGGCCCTATGGTTTGGGAGAAGAAGATTTTAAAAGATTTCCTTCTTTTATTCTATGTAAAATCAGGTATCGCCCAGAAAAGGGCTAATTTTCATAATACCGTAAATCTTTGAAGTATTTTGGTAGAGGGTCACTAGATGATGATTTGTACCAAATATCAAAGTTCTAGGCCTAATGATTTGGGAGAAGAAGATTTTTAAAGATTTCCTTCTTTATTCCATGTATAACCAGGGATCGCACAGAAAAGGGCTAATTTTCAGAATACAGTAATTCTTTGAAGTATTTTGGTAGAGGATCAAAAGATGATGGTTTGTACCAAATATCAAAGCTCTAGGTTTTATGGTTTGGGAGAAGATTTTTAAAGATTTCCTTTTTTTATTCTTTGTACAAGGTGCCAAATTGTCACAAGATACGCCCGTCACACTGCTTATTTATTAACTGGGGGTTTGAATAGAACTGAGGTTATTTTGAATGAATTTTTTTTGTCAAACAAAGTATGAAAAACAACAAAGGGCAATATCTCAAAATATACGCTAGGTAGAGTTATGGTTCTTGTACACTGCACTCCCACTTGGTGAGCTCTATCAATCCATGAAGTTTCATGGTTCTAGCTATTATACTTTTAGAGATATACTCTGGACAAGATTCATGTATGAAAAACAACAAAAGGCAATAACTCAAAAAATAGGCCAGGTAGAGTTATGGTTCTTGTGCACTGCACTCCCCCTTGGTGAGATCTATACACCCATGAAGTTTCATGATCCTAGCTATAATACTTTTAGAGATATACTCCGGACAAGATTCAAGTATGAAAAACAACAAAGGGCAATAACTAAAAAAATAGGCTATGTAGAGTTATGGTTCTTGTACACTGCACTCCAACTTGGTGAGCTCTATCCATCCATAAAATTTCATGGTTCTAGCTATTATAATTTTAGAGATATACTCTGGACAAGATTCAAGTATGAAAAACAACAAAAGGCAATAACTCAAAAAATAGGCCAGGTAGAGTTATGGTTCTTGTGCACTGCACTCCCCCTTGGTGAGATCTATACACCCATGAAGTTCCATGATCCTAGCTATGATACTTTTCGAGATATACTCCGGACAAGTTTTAAGTATGAAAAACAACAAAGGGCAATAACTCAAAAAATAGGCTTAGTAGAGTTATGGTTCTTGTACACTGCACTTCCACTTGGTGAGCTCTATCCATCCATGAAGATTCATGATTCTAGCTAATTTACTTTAAGAGATTTACTCCGGACAAAATTCAAGTATGAAAATCAAAAAAGGGCAATAACTCAAAAAATAGGCTAGGTAGAGTTATGGTTCTTATACACTGCACTCCCACTTGGTGAGTTCTATCCATCCATGAAATTTCATGGTTCTAGCTAGTGTACTTTTAGAGATATACTCCGGACAAGATTCAAGTATGAAAAACAACAAAGGGCAATAACTCAAAAAATAAGCTAGGTAGAGTTATGGCTCTTGTACACTGCACTCCTACTTGTTGAGCTCTATCTATCCATTAAATTTCATGATTATAGCTATTATACTTTTAGAGATATACTCCGGACAAGATTCAAGTATGAAAAACAACAAAAGGCAATAACTCAAAATATACGCTAGGTAGAGTTATGGTTCTTGTGCACTGCACTCCCCCTTGGTGAGATCTATACACCCATGAAGTTTCTTGATCCTAGCTATAATACTTTTAGAGATATACTCCGGACAAGATTCAAGTATGAAAAACAACAAAGGGCAATAACTCAAAAAATAGGCCAGGTAGGGTTATGGTTCTTGTACACTGCACTCCCCCTTGGTGAGATCTATACATCCATGAAGTTTCATGATCCTAGCTATAATACTTTCAGAGATATACTCCGGACAAGATTCAAGTATGAAAAACAACAAAGGGCAATAACTCAAAAAATAGGCCAGGTAGAGTTATGGTTATTGCGCACTGCACTCCGTATTGATGAGAAGAATTTAACTGCCAAGTTTAAAGTCAATCGGACTTACGGTGACATAGTTATGCTCCGGACAAAGAAGTGGACACTGCCCGGTCAACCGGACGCCCGGACGCCCGGACACCACGGGTGATCCCATAATACGTCCCGTCTTCGACGGGCGTATAAAAATCAGGGATTGCACAGAAAAGGGCTAATTTTCAGAATACAGTAATTCTTTGAAGTATTTTGGTAGAGGGTCAAAAAATGATGATTTGTACCAAATATCAAAGCTCTAACCTTATGGTTTGGGAGAAGAAGGTTTTTCAAGATTGCCTTCTTTATTCTTTGTATAATCAGAGATTCCCCAGAGAAGGGCTAATTTTCAAAATACTGTAAATCTTTTGAGAAACTTGGTAGAGGATCACTAGATGATGATTTATACCAAATATCAAAACTCTAGGCCTTATGGTTCGGGAGGAGAAGATTTTTAAGATTTCCTTCTTTATTTCCATGTAAAATCAGGGATCACTAAGAAAAAGGCTTATTTTTAGAATACGGTAATTCTTTGAAGTATTTTGGTAGAGGGTCAATAGATGATGATGTATACCAAATATCAAAGCTCTAGGCCTAATGGTTTGAGAGAAGAAGATGTTTAAAGATTTCCTTCTTGATTTTTATGTTAAATCAAGGATTGCCCAGAAAAGGGCTAATTTTCATAATACGGTAAATCTTTGAAGTATTTTGGTAGAGGGTCACTAGATGATGAATTGTACCAAATATCAAAGCTCTAGGCCTTATGGCTTGGGAGGAGAAGTTTTTTCACTCCGTTGTCATGGCAACCAGAGTTCTTCATGGATTTCAATTCTTTGAAGAATTTTGAAAGAGCATGACCTAAGGATCATTTATGTGAAGTTTTGTTGAAATTCCATGGTTAGTTTAGGAGGAGAAGAATTTTTTTGTAACGGACGGACGGACGGACGACGGACGATGACCGATCACAATAGCTCCCCCAGAACACTTCGTGCTCAGGTGAGCTAAAAAGACCATTCAAGAAACCTTCCAGCCAAATACCATTGGTATCACACTTATAGAAACCTACCATGCAGTTTCAAAGAAAAAAGATTTAAATGAAAAGTTTACGAACGCTCGAGATAACAATCGGACAAATAGATGTCGAGCGAAATGCCATGCCATAAGCCACATTGGCCTTCGTCCAATTGCGCATTAAAAACTGAAGTACATAGGGAAACATAAAAACGAATCTGACCACCCATGAGACCTCGAGGATGTTTTGTTAGTTACCTCACCTACCGGCCCTCTACAAGAGTTTTTAGAAACATAATTTAAGATACAGCTTCTGGAGTTCAACTGTGGCCAATCTTACAAGGAAAAAAACAGAATTTCAAAGAACGTGTCTCTTGACAAGTTCCATATTGTGGTGATCTATTGCCTGGTTATCTCGTGCAGTACTTAAAATGATTTCGGCTTCTTCTGAACATAGGATATTTTACTATTCTCTCCACTGACCTTAAGGACGATGGTTATGTATTATGCATGTGTCAACACAATCTATGACGTGTATTCAAAAACTGTTTCTTGTGTCCCTTTAGTATTGTATCCCGATAAGTTTGTACGTGTCATTTTAGGGACTGTTACTCAGGTGACCTTGATGGTTCTCTTGTTCACTCGGCAGTGCAATGAAATAAGATGTGGAATATGTTTTCTTTTCATTGATACATTACAACCAAAACATTATCACATGACTGCACTTCTTATAACTAAATATAATCTAGCATATTGATTATAGGTTTATCAAAATGCAAATATTTTCCAGTTTTAGTCATTTTATTTAAGTACTACTGTTTTGACAATAATACAAAGTAGCTTCGTATACTAATTTAATTTTTTTTACCAGTCAAAATTTGTTTCACTTGATAGACAATATTTAAACTCAAGTATTCGAATTCAATCAAATTATAGTTTAGTCTATCGATTTCGTGGATTCTGGTTGGCTGAAAGGTCGTTTCATACCTCCTTTGAACGAATGAGTACAGAACCGTTTCAACTCATGGGTGAAAAAATTGTTCAATACATGCTTAGTTAACAAATTATAAAATCAAATTTTAAAATCAAATTTTAAAATCAAATTTTAGTTTGGTCTATTATGATTTAAAAGCTTTGATAGGCTGAAATGTTCTATTTTACTTCCGTTAACAAAAGCATGCAACTATTTTGGTCGCTTGATCTATACAATTTCTTAGACAGCGTTGAATTATAAGATATGAAGATAATAGATTTATTTGCATTGAGGTATGAACCTAAAAATTTAATCACAAAAATTTATTAATCAGCTATGTGTACAAAGTGAGTGAGGCTTATGTACATACTTTAATGAAACAAAAATATTCTCTTCATTTCGTAACTGAGATAAGCCTTGAATGAATATAAATTTAAAAAGCCCATGGCTTTAATAAGAGTGATTATTTTTTCTTTAATTTCTCTATGATGAAAATGGATATATTATCCTTATCTCTTATATAAAGGAAAGGTTAAAGACAATTACCTTCTCCTATATGTATGGCTAGTTGGAAGAAGTTTTCCATTTTCATCCAAAAATCTTTCTGGTCTAAAATTCTATGGATCACCCCATATATTGTCGTCGTGATGGATAAACCACACATTGGCTAGAATCTGTTCATAAGGGAGATTATTCATCGAAATAAGTTCCACTTAGTTTGAAAAATCTATACTCCTATAGCTCTTTCTGAAATGTTACTTTGAAGAGCATAAATTTATATACAAAAAATGATTTAATATTATGATTTCAAACGAATTAAAACACTCATTTCATTCGCTTTTTTCTCTAGATTCGAGTTTTCCAAATGTATTGAAGCTTGGTGTCATCAATTGATCAACTTTCACCACAAAAATTTCAATCTAGGCCGTTAAATGTAGTCACTGAATAGATACAATTGTAAGTTTAGCAACTAAAAGAAAATTCGCTAACAACTTAATATTCTATGTATCAAAAGAAACAAATAAATTGTGAGAATTGAGAAATGCGATGAATAACAATTATTCTTAAAAGGTTTCACGATGCTTTGCAAAAAGTAGTGAGTAAATTACTAAAGAATACTTCTTTATACTAACCTAATGACCAAGTTGTTGACAATACGTGGCCAAAAATAGAACTTGACAGAGATATCATTATTAAGCCAGACATTCTGAATAGATATCAAATCAAATGAGCCAGAAATGCTGTCTCTAGAGTGGAAACAAGTTATTCTACGATTTAATCCAGTAGCATAGTCTTTATCGCAAAGAGACCCGAATTTAAACATGGTTTAGATATTTTGAAAACAGACATTCTAACCAAATACATATATTTTTATCCCATTTTACTTGCAGTCAAACTTTTTCAAGATATCATTGACACAAACATTCTTACAAACATTCTTGCTAAATACCAAATCAGTTCAGCCAAATGTACGTCCTCTAGAGTGCAAACAAATTATTTCTGATATTTAACCTAGTGACCCAGTTTCAGAACCCATTCGATCCATATTCGAACTTGGCTGAGATGTTATGGACATAAACATTTCGATCAAGTTAATCAAGCCAAAGAAATTGCCTCTTCAGTGCACACAAGGTATTGCTGAGATTTGACCTTGTGACGTAATATTTTGCCCGAATTAATCAAACTTTTAACTTAGCCTAGATATTATTGGCACAAATGTTCTGACCAAATATCAATTAATTTAGGGTAAAAAATCATCTTCTTCTGCACTCTAGCTAATTTTTAAGGTTTGACCTAGTAACCAAGTTTATGACACAACCTGACCAAAATTTAAATTTAAACGAGATAATATGCAGACAAACTTTTTAACAAATATCAAGACTTTTAAGGAAAAATGTGACCCCACGACCTTAAATTTGATCATACGTGACCCGATAGTATACAACAGTTATATACCTTGTATTTCGGCTTCAATGGCTGATAATACATGCACGTAGGTAGTAGTTTGAATCGTGAAAGGGGCTAAGTTCGGGGCATTGACATATTTTTCCAGCGGACTTTTACGAAAAATATCTAAAGACACAAGAAGCTTACTCCCATCCTAGTTCCTACGGGTAAAGATTGAATTTGCAAGAGAAATAGATGTCTCCATTCCGTCCGGTCAAACATGCATCATCATGTTTTCTATTATCTGTTATAGACCTTCTAGTGTTACCTTCATATCTTGGGTCTTCCTCAAACAAATTTCTAGATATGACATATCTGTAGTAAATGTAATATATTTGACAAGAAATGTAGCTTTCATTTCGTAATCTTAGAAAAGGAAAGGTTCATGCACCAACCGGTATGTTCTATTCCAAAAAAAAACTTCATTATTATTGAAAATGATAGATGAGAGAGGATTAAAAACAAGTGGTATATGAGGGCATGAGAAACTTTACTGTCTATCAAATTTCCGTTCATTTAACCAAATGTCTAAGTTACTTAATTGCTTAAATATATACAAAATTATAATTGAAATAATGGTGTACATCCCTTTTATCCCCTTTATATATATTTGTTCAACAATCTTTAAGGCAACTTTTCCTTTTTTTAATCCTTTCCATTTTTAAAGGGAAATATCCTTTTGACTCAAATATTACTAAAGGGATTGAATAATAATTGTGATTTTTGTCACGTGAACGAGAATATTTTGGGTGAAAGTCCAAAGGCCCATTTTCCCGTGTTTTGGGCGGATCCACTCCATTTCTGAAAGGAAATTTCCCTATGACTCTTCAATCATAATTTCAAGGGAATAAGATTTTAATCATGGAATTATCGCCATAACGAGAATAACTACCCCTTTCCCCATATTCATTTTATTATTCGAAAGGAACTTTCACTATGTCTCTACTATCATTCTGTATAACTTTCAGAGCAATTCGATAATTTTCGTAGAATTTATCCCGACAAAGAGAATATTTCGAGTGAAAGTGCATAAGGCCTAGTTTCCTAACGGATCCAATCCATTTTCAAAAGGAACCTTTTTTGTTACCCTACAATCATCATGAAAAATCTCCCCGGCGGCGGTGTCCTTTCTGACATATGTGTCTCACCAATGGATAGAAATAATAATACTAGATAGTTGTCCTATGACAACTGCTGTCGAACCTGCAAAGTTTTGACCATCAACTTGACCTTGAACATCAATTTTAGTGTTTGACCTTGAGCTTTGACCTTGAATTTTAAGCTATCCAAAAAAATATTTCAAATGGAACATCTATTCATGATGGAGAATACATGTGCCAATTCATTTTGAACCCCATCCGTAAATGTAGGAATTATTGTCCGGACAAACACAATTTTTGTGTTTGACCTTGAGCTGTGACCTTGACATCAGAGCTATCCCAAAACTTCTTTTAAATGGCACATCTACTCATGGTGGAGAATAAATGTGCAGTGTTATTTTAAAATCCATCCATAAATGTAGGAGTAATCGTCCGGACAAATTCGGACGGACGGACTAACATCCTAACTCACTGACGCATATACACCGACTAATCATAGTGACAATTAGGTCTCGCTCACCGCAAGCGGGCTCGGCAAAAACCAAGTGGGACATCAGCTGGAGGCTAGGAAAGGGTTTAGCGGTAGTACTGGTGTGCGAATTACCAGGATTCCATGGTTAGGTACTCCAGCCCCCACGATATGACTAAAACAGTTGAAAGTTGCGTTAAACCCATTCAAGCAATTAATAAATTCCAAGAATTTCTGATAGTATTTAATAACTGAAGGATAGTACCTTATTTAAACAAGAGGACCATGATGGTATCATATCGCGCCCCTGAGTATAATGACTCAAGGCTTTATGATTTATACAAAATATAAGAGCCCGACACCTTGTTATGGTTTTTGAACCTTTTTCTCCTTTAATCCTAGGTATAGTAAAGATCCAACCATATTGATCTAATTTCAAGAGTAGGCTAATTATTTGAAGTACTTAAGTAGAGGGTCAATAGTCATTAAAACATACTAAATATCAAAGCTCTTGGCCTATGGTTTCGATAAACGTTTTCTATGATATTCTTCTTTATTCCTTTCTTAGAATCCACAGAAAGGACTTACTTTCAGAATGCAACAATTCTATGAAGTATTTTAGTAAAGGGGTCAATAAGTATTGTTACACACCAATTATTAAAGCCCTTGGCAATGATTTGTAAATGTTTTTAGCCCGAGAGTGTGAAGCTGTCGGTTTTACGCACGCTTGGAATGTTTTGTTTAACATTCTAGGCTCATATTTGCACTGTCTGAAAACAGTTTGGTCGTGCTCGGACTTTGTATTTATATATTTTTACCTCCGAATTCATCCCAAAGGATTTAACGTCTACATATCACTTTTGAGAGGTGTATATAATCATGTTAACCTGGTAAACGACCGCCCACTCTCTCTCGCTCTCTTTATTTGGAGATTATAAAGCGCATATTTACATAACGAAATTGGTCTGTTTGGTAGAATACTCGCATCGCACGCGAGAGCCTCCTGGCTCGAACCTGGCTTCACGCTCCATTCACACTCCGCCTCTCTCTCTCACTCTCTAGCTCTCTTTCTCTCTCTAGCTCCACTGGCTGAAAGCAAACGGACATTTGTCATAATGTGGTGTTCGTTGTCCATCCGTCAACTTTTACTTTAAAAATCTTCTTCACAGAAAGTACTGTACACAGTGCAACACAATTCACAGGAAGGATTCTTGGGTGGCCTTTGTCTTATACCTTCACAGCATTTTGATCGGTTGAAAAATATGGATGGAAGAAAATTATTGTGGGCAGGTTGTGTTTCCTATCGCACAATTTGGCAGATCTGCGCATAATTGTCGGTAGATTTAGGTAGAAAGTGACACCTCCGATAATCCGACCATCAAACTGTTTCTGCCCAGGTAATGTATCTCATGTATAACTATCTCAGGCTTTCAGTGCTTTGATTTTATAAGTTCCCATTTCTCTTGTTACTCGAGGGATCTGGTCAATTTTCGAAAGAAACGATCCTTGTCATTGTACCATTATTCTGTGAAGTTTTAACATAATCCGATGAAAACTTAGATTTTTACTGTTAAGGTTGGTTTTTTAATGAAGTTTTCATAGACCCTACTTATAGGCTACTCCACTGATTGGACCAAATTTCAAAAGGAAAAATCCTTATTGTGGTAAAATCATTCAGTGAGTATTTGAAGATAACCCAATGAAAATTGTATTTTTGTGTTAATGAAGATTTAGAAATGACTTTTCCATACGGTTCCTTATCACCCGATACTTGATGGATCGGACCAGATTAAGAAAGGAACGATCCTAATGATTGTACAATCATTCTTTGAAAGCTTGAGGATATCAAATATCAAATCAAATGAAAACTGAGGAAATTTTTATGAAATTTGATGAGGCCGCTTTTCCCATGAAATTTGAAGGAATAGACCCAATTTCAAAGGAACTATCCCTACGATGATACAATATTTGTATGAAAGTTTGAAGAGAAAGAAATGGAAACTGTGAGCTGTATAACGCTATGGATATTATTTTCAATTTTTCTTTTTTCGTTATGTCCCATTTCTCGAGTTACTCTAGGAATCTGACACATTTTCGAAAGAACCGATCCTTATAATTGTACAATCATTCTGTGAAAGTTTGAAGAGAGAATCCTTTGAAACAATGGGATTTATTCCTTGAACGAGGATTTTAAGGAAATTTTCATAGTTTCTATCCATTTATTGCTCGACTGATCAGACTCAATTTCAAACGAAACGATCCTTATTTTGGTACAATCAAATTTGAAAATAATCCAATGAAAACTGTGGACTTGAAAATGTTAACAATGAAAAATTAACGGACAGGCGGACGGCTTAACAAACGAACGGACCCCGGACGGGAAACCCATCAGATAGCTTTTCTGCTTTTCGGCTTCGACTCTTTTGTTTGAGTTATTGGGTAAATTATTTGTTTTATACAAAAGCATGGCGTGGTTTTTACCATGCTCACCTTAGGTATACTAAATCAAATTATATCAAATTATACCCCGAACGCTCAGCAAAAATATGACATGTATAGTATAGCCTTTTAAAAGAGTTAAGAATGGGTGTGTACATTTTTTTCATTTTTCAATAAATTAATCGTCAGAAAAGAATAAATGCAAGACTAAACGTGATATTAGTAAAACGACAATTATGATTTCAATAGTGAGTATATTGGCCGTCACCATATCTGGTTGATATTACTGCCTTTACGCTACCTCCTTTGTTCTTTGTATGCTTAATAAGGGTGTAAATGACCTCTTAGTTTGTGTAAGAATTACCAATATCTTACTTACTTGTGTGTTGGATTTGATGTGATATCCTTCGAAATCAACATCAACTTTACTTGTATGTGGAAGGATAAAGGGACCAGTTGGTATGTATCGCATGGTCTCAAGCATTACTGCTTCAGTAAAACTACAGGCCTCTTTATCCCTAACAGCTGGTTTTCTGCTATAACCAATTACTTCATCAATCTCTTCTTGTAGCCTCTTTTGATATTCTGGGTGGTTTACCAAACACAAAATTATATTCGGAAGCGTAGCGGACGTAGTAAGGGTACCTGAGTTGGAGAAGAAGGAAATAAAGTAAAATAATTATAAAAAGATCTTTTAAAATTCAGTATTAATTAGATTCGGTATATCTACAATCTGTATTCATATACTATTGAGTGGTGTGAAAAATGCATGTCTTCGGTTCATAATTAGAAATTGTCAGGTTTTCTTCAGGTTTTTTGGTTAATTTTAGTCAAATCAGTGATTAGTTGCAGCAAGTTTCTTTTCGTCAATGTAATAATTTCCAAAGGACAGCAATCAATTAGGAGTAGTGCATCAGACTTCGAGATATTACACAATGGTTACACAATGGTTTGCGTGAAATATACAACTAAGAATAATCAGTTTAGAAATGATTTGATAATCCATGTAGCACCCTCTGAACTAGGTCGTAATATTTTACAGAGTATTTTGGACGTGAACAGATCTTGTTGGGACTTTGTTGCTCTTGGTGGTGGTGGTTTATTGCTTTGTTCCAATAAAATGTTTCTTATTTAACAAAGGCAGTTTGATATCTGCCAATAGCTAACTACTAGTCACGTTTTGTTTGTTTGAATGGGGTTTAACGCCGCTTTTAACAATCTTTCAGTTATATCGCGGCGGCTGGAGCACCTAACAATGGATTCCTGGTATTTCTCGCACCAGTACTACCACTACACCCTTTCCTAGCCTCCAGCTGCTATCCCACATAGGCTTACGATTATCTGTACTCGTCAAGTCGAGTACATTAGTAATGTGTTTTGATAAATTACTTCAGAGACTGACGTCAAATCAAGTAAAACAAGAAAAGTTGCACAGTTATTATTCAGTGCCTTCAAATGTCATTTTGAACTTTAAGGAAAGATATGTTCGATAAGCAGATAGATGGGGTGCATGAATTTAAGCTCGCCTGAGCACAAAGTGCTCATGGTAAGCTTTTGTGATCGTTGAATGTCTGTCGTCCGTCGTGCGTCTTGCGGCGTCAACAATTTAAATGTTTTCACACTAGAGGCCACAGTTTTGACCCAATGTTCATGAAACTTGGTCAGAATAATTGTTAGTCCATGAGGATAAACCCTATTGATTATAGGAGGATTCTTTTGGAAAACACAGGAAAGGGGGCCTTAATGACAATTTCTTTGTTTACACTCTAGAAGCCACAATTTTTGCTCAATCTTCACGAAAAATGGCCAGAATAACTGTTTGGTTATGTGGTTCAACACTATCGATTATGGAAGGGTTCTATTGGAAAACACGGGAAAAGGGGCTGAATGACAATTTCATTGTTTACACTCTAAAGGCCACAATTTTGACTCAATATTCATGAAACTTGGCCAGAATAAGTGTTTGGTCATGAGGATGATACCTTTTGATTATAGGAAGGTTATATTGGAAAACACAGGTGTTGGGACCTTAATCACAATTTCTTTGTTTACACTTTGGTTATAGTGTTTCGGCTCTAGTTGAATTTTTTTAAACAACAAACAATTCAGGTAAGCGATATAGGACCATCATGGTCCTCTTGTTTTGTTTGTTTTGATGCTTTTCGATACGAATATCAACAATATTTACTAGTCTTTAGGAAAGAAAAAAGTTGGAAACAGGCCTTTACACCTTTGACAAATTTGGTTCTAGGTCATGCTTCTTAAGGAGGGGGCTGATCGTATCACTTGAAGGAGGCGTGTACATTAGTCGATACCAGAGACACATTGATGTGATTCGCTGCCAATAAAGATGTTCATCAAGACAAGGTTTTAAAACGATTTCAAGACTTTTTCAGAGAACAAAAAATATTTTCTTTACTTCTTCTTGGCAAACTTGTTAAACATTTGACAATTATGCGATATAACTGTTTACCAGCAAAAATTACCTTTAATAATTGTTCTTATTCCAGATTCGGTAAAACTTTTAGCTGTTTCCTTGGGGGCATAGTAGAGAACCGGACCAGCTTCCGAATTACCAAGTAATTGTCCCGTTATTTTGATTGATTCATTGATTGATTGATTGATTGATTGATTGATTGATTGATTGATTGATTGAATTGGATTAAACTCCGCTTTTAACAGTATTTCAGTCATATCGCCGCGGCTGGAACACCTATCAATGGATAACTGGTATTTCTTACACCAGTACTACCATAACATCCTTTCCTAGCCTCCAGTTGCTATCCCACTTAGGTTTACGATTATCTACCCATTAGTGAGAGACAAAAGTCGGAAAGGATATGTGCCGCCGCCGGGGAAAGGACCCATGACATTCCATGATTGAAGATTGGGAGTCTTGTGCGCTATGACGGCAGCGCCAGTTATTTTGAATAAAGTTACTATTTCAATGCCTGCAGTTTGTATCGTTTCTTTGAATTGATTTTAGGGATCTTCAATTAGCATCTTGATAAATGAAAGGCACAACGATTTGCATCAATCTGATGATCGATTATAGTTGTTTATCAAATGTTTATCATCTTGAAACAAGGACATTTGGGCCGGAAAGTGATTGTGTTTGGTCGCATTGGTGCTTGAGATTGGCTTAGCTTGAGTTTGGCTAAACTCACTCTTAAACTGTTATATACGAAGAGCAAGCGATCAACATCGAAATATAACGTATTTAATTTGGAAATTGTTTTTAACTAAGAATTGAATGTCAAATGTATTATCAACGGTAATTACGATTTGGTGTGAATGACATAGCAAATTCAGGCTTTGTAAGGTAAGTCAAATCTTACTTCGGACAAAATATCTCGACAGGGAAACGGACATAGGCCTGATTTGAAAAAACAACAACACTTTTTATGAAAGAGTTCAAACACACTACCACGTCTACAGTATCGGTATAATCTGATTTCAGTGTTTAAAATACATTTGTACATGAAAGTTACTTATGCGTGATCTCGTTTTTGTGTTATGTTATTGATGCCCGATAAATGAAGAAAGATAAGAAAAGCATCCATACCAGCAGTAAGTACATCTGTGACGAGAATTGTCTTTATCATTTGATCAGTCAAGCAAACATCATCTCCATATGCGTCTTGACATTCAATGAGACCACTTACAAACCCTTTGAGACTGCTTGATTGTCTATCCTAAATAAAAGATCTAAATATGTTTCACTTATATCTTCGTTTTCCAACAGTTTATGAGTGAACATCATCAGCCAGAACTAATGTTTTCTTGATATTTATAAAAAAGACTAATCATGAAATAAAATGATAGTTAAATAAACCTTTTATCTCATCTTTTTCGCTTGTTTCTTAAAGTATTTCTTCATTACAATTTTATTTTGTTTTCATTATTAATTTTTATTTTCGCGTTTCTCTCCGAAGTTTAAATGTCTAAACTAACCTTTCCAGATTGAAAGTAATGTTCCTGGAGCTGTTGCTTAGCGGTCAATGTTTTTTCCAATCGCCGTTTGAAGTATGGTAGGTGCATGAGAAACGGCAAATTAGACAGCAGAGTGTTAGTACCTGCACTCAGAAAGAAATCCTCGCCCGTTGTGATGTTTCGGAACAAATTTACCTGTTCTTCAGACGCCTCCTCTCCAATTAGCTGTAGCGGGAATAAAGGGTTTAAACGGAAATCAAATTCAGATATCAAGAAGTTCAATGTCTTTAAATTTATGTCAATATAACTTAATGAAAGTTGTGTTTGGTTGGTTGCTTTGGTTGATGTTCTATTGTTACAAATAACGATAGAGTGGTTTTCCTTTTAAAATGCTTATGTTAACAAAAATCAACTTTCAAACGACCCAATTGGCAGTCAGACATAAGACGTATGTGAAACGGACAAAGTTGAAGATGCAAAGTTCAACGGGTGACTTAAACAAATATCACAAAGTCCAAAAGGACCGCTTAAATGTAAATACAAAACTAAATTGAAAAGAAAGGGAGTTTAATCTATGTATTGGGAGTGTTATAGAGGTTTTCAGCTGTGAAGAGGTAACCTAGACTTGCATCCGCTATAGATAACGGAAATTTAGGATGTCCCCGCGGTACTACTCTCTATATGAGATTCAAACAACGTTAAACAAATTTGTCGTATGTTGCTATATGTAAACTTATACATGTAGCATCTCATTAGATATTGTTATGCTTATATTTTGTATGATTTAATATGATCGGAAAATCCAAAAATACTTATTCGAAAATCATGAAGAAGTTGTTATTTTAGTTGTCCTTATTTTATTGTGAATCGATTGTGCGCGTCACTTTAACACTCTCTAAGATGCTGCAGCATTTTCTTTAGGTGTATTCTAAGACTAAAGTCAATCAATCTAAAAAGATGATGAAGTTGAAAGCCTGAAATCGCCAGAATAGCATAAGGAGGTTACCTGACAAGTTGAAAAGACAACAATTGAATCATTGACACAACATACAGTTAATCGAATAATAATCATTATTGACCAATCGCTGGCTCCGCGACTTTCTCCCTGGCCATGCCCACTGACACCTACAAGAAGTTCCGCTTTGCTTTTAAACGGCTTTATTTCACAAATAATATGGCCAGTAACATTTAGAAAAAATCGGTGGCCTAAACGGCGTTACTACAGCTTGAATAAGCTGTAGTTACGTTATTTAATTCGCCAAATCAACATAAATGCTTTACATTAATGGCGGTCAATATCGGAATTCAAAGCTGACTTCAAGTCTAAATGGTCGATTTCATTGGTCGACTGATTATATGACAGCCGCGATTGATTAATTAAGTCGGTTACACAAA
The DNA here is from genome assembly GCA_946902895.1 of Fragum fragum. Taxonomy (NCBI): domain Eukaryota; kingdom Metazoa; phylum Mollusca; class Bivalvia; order Cardiida; family Cardiidae; genus Fragum; species Fragum fragum. Next base: position 30,982,815 of record OX336380.1, read on the forward strand.
TCAAAGTCAACGTTGTTTGCAACACCAGACCTTTGAAATAGCTCTTTTAATTACCATGCTACCAACCATATACTTTGTACTAATCATTTTATCCGTTTTAATTGATGCACCGTTGGCCCCGCCCACTTATTTGTTTGACACGCCCACCGACTCCAACAGAAAGTCCCACTTCGTTTTTAGACGGTGTTATTTAACAAAATATATGGCCAGTAGCATGTAACAAAAATAGAATAGTTCTTTGGTGACCTACACGTCGAAACTACAGCTTGAATAAGCTGCGGTTACCACGTTTAAGTCGCCAAATCAACAGGAAAGATCATCAAACACGGCGGCAATGTCAGAGTTCAAAATTCATTTCTGATCTAAATGAATGATTTCATTGGTCGACTGGTAATTTGATTGACAGCTGCGATTGATCAATTGCAGATGAAATTATTTGCAAAGATGTCCGAAAAAACATTTACAAAAGCGAGCGTTTAACCATGATTTACCCCTTCAACACGTTCTTAAGGTTTTGTAGCGAAATTTAGAGCGGATTGTCGCCAAATCGGACACAAAAAAACACTAACACAATTGATCCTTAGTGTTATCTACACTATTGGCGTTGTATACGACTGTTTAAAATTTCAACCCCATTTGAGTGTTTAAGTATGATGGTCCGAGGCAATAAATGTGTTCAAATATTGATATATCTTACCGGTAAAGTTAAAATAAAAAAGAAAATGTTAGTTCTGTAAAGTAATATAGTTTTGGAAACTTAATCATTTTAAACTCGGACTTGCAATAAAAATGTCCTCCATTCATCCAAAATAAATCATGTCAGATACTTACTAGAATAGAAACCACGTTGATAATTGACCGCCCAATCAACGCCACGACCTCGAATTCCTTCTCATTTCTAAAGTCGATGTCGTCAATAAGTCTTGTTAATTCACGTTGAACGATACTTTCGAATCTAGCAATACCGCTGCCGTACATATGCAAACTTTTAACGAATGCCTTCCGTGCGTTTCGATGCTTCGTATCAGAATCACTGAAAGTAATGCTATCCTTTAAACCTAAATGATCACTAATAAATATTTTGGCCCTGTGATTAAACATTCCCCCTTCTCTGGTAAATGCTTTGTTAACCATGTCAACTGAATTCAAAACAACCGTGTTATTATTAAACACGTGTATCTTGAAAATTTCTCCGTATTGTTTGGCAAATCTGTAGTACTGTTCATGCATTCGTGTTGGATTTAATTGCAGAGCTGAACCGAGTATCGGAAGTCCCTTAGGTCCGGGTATCTCCCTCCTTTCTCTTTCTGGCTTAAAATACTTGTGTAAAAGAAACAGGACAATAACAAACACAACTAATGCCACCAGTGCTGTATCCATTGGGAACCGGACTATCCTGAAATGCAAATGAATGCGCTTTCATTACTATTCCAAATTCTTAAGTAAATCATTTTATCATTAAACATACATTCTATTGCTGTTCATATTCGAATCATATCTTATCTTTTATCCAACAAAGCTTAGAAAGAGTTAACTAAGACTAACTATGTGGTTTGCTGGAATTCGGATAAGTTTGTCATTAGAAACCGACGCTGGCAAAAATATGACAACAATTAAGACCCAATACTTTAACTTTAATTGTTCTAACGTAGGGTCCCAATCCGGGACCCCGATTGGATTAGGATTCATATGAAAATTCCTGAAGGCAAGATATATTGATCCCATATGGAATAAACGGGAGACAAATATGGACAAAATGCGTCAATACGGTTCATACATGATCTATATCTTCCAATACTGGTTACATTTGGGGCACGTATCATTATGAGAGTGCCCATCCATCCGAGTGTTTCAGAAATGAGCATGCCCTTCATGGTAGATATGTCTTCAACATGCGTCCCAAAACAATTTTAGCATACAGTCTTTCAGGGAAATAGATTAAGACAATTAGGGAGGTGGTCAAATTTGCCCTTTAATCATCAAATCATAGTTTAATTGTTATTTTCGTCGATCAGATACGAATTTTTGATTGACCAAATAAATGATACATCCGTGAACTGAATTTTGAGCACGTGTCTATTTTGTATGATTGCCTATAAATGATGTATCGAAATTTGAGAAAAATCCACTAGATGTCATCAAATTATAGGAACTAAAGAGAATACTTTGTTTACAGGGAGGTATGAAACGAGAAACCTTATCGCACTTATTATGAGTGTCGCAACTTTAGTTTATCGAAGCTGTAGCTACAACGTTTTGATGGCCTTTCTTTTTTAGCTTTTCTGTTACGCATTTCTAGCTTAAGATTTTGTAAAATAACGCCCCTTTATATCAAAGCAAACTTCCTGCTTGAGTAAGTGGGCGTGGCTTCGAATTTAATTGACGGGGCCAAAGATCCGTCAATTACTTCTAGGTGTGACCATCAATGATTTCTTGAACTATTTCTATAAAACTGGTATGCGCCATGTAACACACTGTTGACTTCTGTTGCTTGTACGAGTAATATCCGTTTCAAATTTTTGACACGTGATCGAGGCACGTGCTACAGACTGGTCCACTGCTTAACTTATCTCGGGGTACATATTTCTATACCTATACTACTTTACATGACGTCATTACATATTATTAACGTCAATATTCCAGACCACACAAAAGTCCGTATCATGTGTCAGGAAATGGCGTGTGAAAAGTCTTCAGAAAATGATTGATTGGCCCTCGTATATTTTATGTCTAGATAGCAATGGTATGTTTCAATAACAATGGTCCGAAAAGACTTAATAAAACTGTATGAATATGCGGATTCGTACATAAGTGTAGTTAAGTTTCTGGGTTCATACCGCATTTAAAACAAAAACAGTTCCTTTTCTTTTCTTTAAAATAAGAAAACGGAAGAAAAAACTTTACTAGTTAAGAGTAATTTTTATGGAACTTATGTTTGAAAACACGCAGAATAGTTTTGTGCTCAAAATTTGGTCCATGGAAGTATAGAAAATAATTTTATAGCAAATCAAATGATCGAGTCTTGAAAGACGAACCCTAAGTAAAATCATTTTCACCAGCCTCACCGATAAATGGAAACAGGCATAACGACGGTGTTAAATCTAATAAACTATATACTTTATACCTAAAGAGGTTTAAAGAAAAGACAAACCTTTATTCCAATATAGAGCAGTGAAGTTTAGAAACTGTTCTAGTTGATGTTGAAACGGGAGGCCTAAGTAAACTTTGAAAATTTTCCGTGCGTGTATATTCAAATATGCTTTATACACAATCGGCTGTGCATTTATCAGACTAAATTATGCTATCTCAGGTTTATTTCATATATGATATGGTGATAACATAGGCCTTTACCTGATATACGGTTAAATTTGTTTTGAGCTTTACCAATTATTTGTACCAACTTATTCTATCTATATAACTGCTATATACTGGAGTGACAGACAAAAATTTAACTTGTAACCTACAAGTAACCACCGTAACTATAATCAGCGATAAAGCGTTCAATAAATATACACGTATTTAATATCTAACTTGGTTGTTTTGTATGGGTCTCTGTTTGGCTGTTGTTATTTTTTTATTGCGTTGTTATGTCGTTGTTGCTCTTGTTTATTATTTGTTTTTCATTTGGTTTGTTTTATAGCCGCTAATTTGTATGAGAACTCTCTATTCGTTATTTTGTAGAAATTATTTTGATAAAATCTTAAAGGGTTGTATAAAACATAAAGGAATGGATTGGTTTGGTTTTGATTTGATTCGTTTAGTGTAACAATTGAAGAATTGAAGGATCGCGTCTGTCAATTCAAGAATCAACTGACCAATCAAATAGAAAAACACGCAATTTGAACCTCCAACACTGGTGGACATATGCAACATTTTTAAACGTCGTAACTTCAGCTTATTCAAACTTTTGTAACGACGTTTAGGTCTTCAACCAACCATTTTACTCCTAGATTTTGTAGAAAATAAAAACGTCTAATATTGAAGTGGCTCTTCCTTTTGGAGCTCAGTAGGTTTGGCCAGCAGAGCAGGTGGAAGTTGCTACCGGTCGGACCATTTCAAACAGAAGTCACAGTTTGTGTCAGTAAATTGTTTGGAATTAATTTTCTTCCCTTATTCTAAACAATGATGTCTACCAATGGAGTATTAAAAGTGCTATATTCAACATAACATAACAGACTGTGTTAGGCACATCAAAAGTCCATATCTCCAGCTCAATGTTTAAATTTTCTGAATACGTTCTGTAAAGTAACGGCGTTTGATTTCCAAGTCGTACTTCCTGTGAATTAAAGTTATCGTTGCCGGCGATCCGTCAATTATTTTGAAAACTAGGCCTCATTGCTACGTTTAGAATTCGGAAACAAAATAGGAATATTAGACTTTGCTCAATACCAGCCTTTCCTGGTAGTGGTAACACACACACATGCATAGATAGATGATTTTACACATGATACTTCAAAATTACAGAAATAATGTTAAAAGTCAAAGGTTACCTGACTCAAGATGAAAGACAATCCTCATTCAACAACCCCAATCAACAAGCGGCCGTCGTAGTGCAGTCGGTAGCACATCAGACTCATAATCTTCAATAATGGGATGTCATGGATTTGATACCAATCGGCGGCACAAATCCCTTCCAGCATTTGTCTCTCACCGATTGATGGATAATCGTAAACCTATGTTGAATAGCAGCTAGAGGCTTAGAAAGGATGTAATGGTAGTAATGGTGTGAGAAATCCTAGGAATCAAAAATTTGAATAAATTCTTTATGCCAAGAAAGCTCTAAACTCAGCTAATTGCCCCTTTTAATGGGGGTTTACATACAGGAAGATTTTACCATCGAAAAGTCTAAACTGCTTCGATTTGTAAAGGAAGATTCAAACGTCGAACGAGCTGTAACGTCTGGGGGGAAATCCAAACCACCCTGAAAGAGGATAAGGGTTCCGGTAAAAGGGTTAGATATTGATGATTCTGACCTCCAAAAGTTTGGATTCCGGGAAATTGATATCTGTAATGAAATAAAGCTTAAAAACGACACCTCATCAAAGTGATTCTTTAACATTTTCGTGCAGCATGGATTTAATTAGAGGCCGCTGATTTTGTTCAGGGGCTAGATACAGTAAATATTATTGATGCAATAGTAATGTGTCCTCAAAATTTATCAAAGAATAGACTACTGAATTGACTTCAATTTTTATTGATACTGCTTGTGATTCTAGACTTATAAAGCATATTTTACATAAGCCAAGAAATCATTTAATGCATCGTGCTTTAACCGTGAATGTATCACTTTAAGACGTCAGTTTAATAGATCAATGAAATTGAGACAAAGAGCTAATTCTACTGGAAATTATATTTTTTTACATGTTGCTAGTAAGGCTTATAAAAGATGTTTTAACAAGCCATACATTAAGTTTGGAAAAGACTTTATTTCAAAACTCCGATCTCTTTAACATAAGTTGGTCCTAAATTTTATTTGAGTCTGCTCGGAGGTATCGATGTTTCTGAAACCTAGATATGAAAAACTTGCCAATCTCTTAAAACTACGCTTAAACGGACGCTTAAAGGTAGGTATCGATGTTTTTTTTCATGTCACAGATTTTAACTTTTTTATTTCCTCTCATATACTATTTGAACACAATATTCTTAAAAGTAGTTTTGCAAAAAAAAGAGGTCGCTTATCAGAAAAAGCAGGGTATTTCTCTTTTTAGATTAATACGAGACAGTTGCAAGAATTTAGGGTCATTCACGTGGTGCGTATTACCGTTGTAACCTCGCATTTAGTTTAAATTATTTTTTAACAGGTTTAGCAATGTACCATATATTATGACACTCTGGGGCGGCTATCGCCTGCTTGTTACAGTGATTGAATAGTGCAGTTGCATGGGGGTCAGTTTTACTGAGAAACAACTTTAATGCTTGAACAGGGCAGGTGATTGGATCATTTGTGGCATACATTCGCTTGTCGCTAGGACCTTTCTCTGACTCTAATCCACCTTGACGAGATTTTTCCTTGGTTTCGTGTGAAAGAGTGACATATTCTCTGTTTATGTGTTCTTCAATGTGAAATAAGAATGATTTTGGAGTTAACTGTGAGTGAAATTCAAGGCCACGGGAGACAAAGTGTATGGACAAGTCGTACCACAGCTTGTATCTAAGGATTATTGGATTAGGATGATCAACATTAAGATAGGAAGCTATTTTTAATAGATCTGGCTGTGAAACAATTGCTTTATGCTGGATAGGTGCTGACAGACCCTTTTCTAGATTTGCTTTCATTTTTGCATCAAGCATTAAATTGCTGGATTTAAATTGTTTATCTCGAACAATATCATATTCAAGCCCAATATCGTGTAAATGCCTGTTGATGGCAGCACGGATGTTCTTAATAGTGTTCCTGTGGTATTCTCCACCAAATAATCCCATCTTCTGATTTCGTTTGTCAGTATTCTTTGGAGCTGCCTCGGCATAGAATCTCCTAAGTTGGTCATTCAGTTCATTTGCCGTAATAAGGTGAAAATCGATGACCTCACCATTAGCTTCAAGGCTCCAGTCTGAAAATTATGAAATTACCAATGCATTACTTCTTGGTGGCTTCTGATCAAGAAATTTATCCAACAAGTAGAACATTTTGTGCTTATGTTTGTATAGGTCTTCAAAATTAAAAAAAAAACTTGAATATTTTTGACTGAAATGATTTTAACAAATCAATGGCTTGGCACAAAACAGTTCTAACAGCCTGTAAACATTTTGGCAGTTACAGCTGTTTCACGCTGAGCCTTCAAAATGTTTGAATTTTTAGAGGAAGCAATTTAGCTAAAAATTTAAACAGGTAAATTCTGATACCACTAGGCTTGTCTTCTTCTGTCAATGAGAGTTGCTTATTCATTTCTTTCATCTCATTTTCTTTGATTGTTGATGAAATTATCCAATCATCTATGTGAGCAAGCTCTTCCAAAGTTAAATCTGGATCCAAAAAGTCTGTTTTAGCCAATATTGTCTCAAAAGAGCCCAAGTTGAAGTCAATCTCTCTTGAAGCCATGATAACAGCAGACGGCTTCTTGTACCGGGATAATTATTTACCTTTTTATTATTTACCTTTCTTGTTTTAAATTTTTTAATGCATTTTTTAACCAAGATTGTTGAATTAATATTGAAAAAATCAATATTTTTTTTATTAAACATTTATGTTTGTTGACATACATGAGAGAGAAAGTAGTTCCAGCATTGTCAAAAAATTGTTTTCATTGAACAATAAAACCAACTTTTTAACCAATCAGTGGTCTCGAATTTCAATGTAAATAATGAATATTAAATTATTTTAAATTACATCAAACCAACGTCATCGTTACGTCATCAGGAGTTATGTTCGCTAGCCGCTCTTTAATTCTGGAAAGTCTAAAGATCAGTCCAAAATTGTCGTAAGCGTTATTAAGAATATGAACACTTATGGTAGTCTTTCACTAGCCATTTCATGTGACGTGATTTAGGACGTTCGCTGTTTCACTAGTAAATTTGCTACCTTCAGTTGACTTTGGGTCATATTCAAATGAGGTCATTCGATGTCGACAGCCAAATTCGGTGATATCTAAAAATAGCTTTGAATTCCGCTGAATCTTTCCGATATAACCCTAAAGAGCCACTTTAAGCCTATTAGATTACCACGAAATCAATACATCACTCAAGTAAAAAATTATAAAGTGTTCGTGAGCGTATTTCTCGGAACTTGGTAATTTGTTCTTATCTAGGTTTCAGAAACATCGATACTTACCTTTAATACAAAAAATTGAGTCAGATATTATCTTCGCAGATAGTCTAAAGTGGCTTTGTTGTTGTTGTTGTTATATAGAAAATGTTCAACGGAATTTCAGGTTATTTTTAGAAATCACGGAAATCGGTTGTCGACACCGCATGACTTCATTTGCATATGACTCAAAGTCAACGGAAGGTAACAAATTGACAAGCGAAACAACCAATGACCTAAATTATGTCAAACCAAATGGATAGCGAAAAAGTACGGTTACTCTCTGTATTTATATTAACGCTTAAAGCCATATCTTCCTTTAATTACACTATAAGATTAATAAGCAAACCATACCAAAAGCTCAAAAGCATAAATCAATATGACAATTGAAATTACAAGATCAACATAATTCTACGCAGTAAGCCTGCAATGCATAAAAGAAGCTTGTGTATTTTAGATTATGACCCACCACAATTTAAGGTTTGTTCAAATAAAACTATGACGTCAGTGATGACGTGTTAATTTTCGCTAGTCATTCAAACAAACAGCTAGTAAAGTAAAATTATCAGCACTAGTGCATATAAGAGTAAATGCCGTAGACCAGTGAAGATGTTAGGTGAAGAATCGAGTGCATTTGTCTCGATTTCAAAATGAAAACAAACGCAAATTGAAATCGACAAGAAAAACACAAAATACTCTTTCTAGAGAACATCACTCAAACCCTACTTTTTATGTCGAAATTATGAAGGCCCTTGTTTACTTTAATAAGTGGTAGATTATTTCAACTACTTTTCCTTCATTAGAGGGCAGAAATGGCTTTAAGACAGTTTTGGAATGATCTTTACAGAATTGTAGACCGGCTAGCGAAAATAACTCCTGATGACGTATTGATGACGTTGTTTGAGCAAACTCAACTGAATACGGGGTTCCAACGGTTATGCGCGCCGCGTGAATTCGCAACCGTCTCGGCTTAATCTAAAAATAGATTAACAGCCTACGTAGGCTATTGGGGATATATCTTTGTTTATTCAGATAAGCGACCTCTGAATCTAGCAAAGCCACTTTTCAGAATATTGTATTCAAATAGTATATGAGAGGAAATAAGAATAATCGGAATCTGTGATATGAATAAAACTTGATATTTACCTTTCAAAAATTCACAATCAAAAATGGTCACTGTTTATACAGAATTGTTAACATTGATTTTTGCCTGGTATAGCAGGCCATAGGAAACAACCCTGTATCCTGGAAATTACCTCGGAAAAGATAATCGAGTCAAAAACCGAACAACGTGTGTACTACGTAGCTTTTTGTGCTCACGCGCGCGCAAAAAATAGGTCCAGTATACGTCGTCAACTTTTGTGCGACACGAAGTGATTTGTGTGTTCAACGCAGTGCTTGCATATCACTACGCTGTGTCACGGAAATTCTGGATAAATACGCAGATTTTTTAAACACTTACTATTCCAACCGAGTATATTTGCAATCATATTATTTGAAATATTAAAATTTATTAATATGTTCCAGTGGAAAAGAAAACGTAAAATAGAAGAATGGAAGAAAAAAGTAGACTGGTTCACTTTTACATTCCAGAAAACTTTAAGAGTGTTCGCTCCTGCGTATTTCGGTTCGTATGACGTACCGCGTAATGGTTTACGTCGAGTCGGAAAGTTATTGACAACGAAATTTAATGCAGTTGAATATAACACTATATCACTAATCTTATATCAGGCATCCGGATGAAAACATATTTCTGTAATGCAATCAATACAACCATTAATTGCGACGCCATAGGTTTTTTTCCACGTTTCCGCGCTAAATAAATAATAAATATATGTAAAATTGAGCACCATTTACGCTGTGCTAAAAGGCTTGTTGAACCGCCTAGCGTTTTTTTTTTTTTTTTTTTATCCTTGACGATTCATAGTATGACGCTCTTTTCTTTTTGTAAAGTTGAATACGCATGTTTTACCTTGTATCTACAAGAACAGTAGTACCTGCCATTTTTAAGTTAAAAATGCAATATCTTTGCTCGTGAATTAGACGTACATCACTTATATTTCCGCCATTGTTCTATTTATTTGCGTCTCTGTCCCTCTCATATATTCAAAGATTTCAAATACCTAGCGCATAACAGCGTTCACCACTTTTCACTCTACTTACAACTGGCCGGTTTTTATATATATCAGACGAAAATATGTCTAATTACAGTTTTGGGTATAGAAGTTTCCTTTTAAGTTATCTAAACATAATCTAATACATGAAAACTCTAATTATTTGTGCAAATAAAGTTCAATTCGTTAGAAGTTGGTGTGATTACTGATTTATAAACTACCTGAATTGGTTGAAAAGAAATGGTATTTTATCGTGAATTTCCCCCGTTTAATGTACAAAAATCTCAAAATATTAAGAACTTACTCTATTACCCGATGTGAAAATTTTATCACCAGAATTCTTATAATGTATGACTTTTTTATGGAAAATGAGAAAGACCGTATTACTCCAACAATATCAGATTAGCCAACATAGAATGTTGATGCCATTGAAAATTTTGACAAAAACGAGTCATCAGTAGACATTGTAAAACGGCCATAGATCCTTATGTATTTTATATATCTCGATAATCTATCAATTATTTAATCTGAGAGGATATATTTTTTCCGTAGAATAAGGGATGGGCCTCGTATGAACACAAAACGGGCTTTTATTTACCAATTCATTTGTAAGGGGTATCTTTATAAGTGTCAATTTCACACTCAAGAAAATAAATGACCGTTTTTCTCTAAAGCATCTTAGGAATGCATTGTAGAAGATATACATTTATCTTCTTAATGTAATAAACATATGTTGGATGAGCAGCTAGAGGCTCAGAAAGGATGTAGTAGTACGGGTGTGAAAATAACAGAAAACCACGGTTGGCGGCTCCACCCGCCGTGATTAGACTGAAAGATTGCTAAAGCGATGTTTAACCCCATACAAACAAAAAAATATAATGTAAAAATATTGGAGAAACTCTATATTACTTTGATTGCATGAGCGAACATCCTTGTTACAATTGATTTTGATAAGTAGGTCACGATAGCATCATTACTCTGGCACTCAAAGTTTTGCAGATCATGAAAACATGGGAAGCACTTTGTTTTAAATGTATATATTGTGCATGCTGTACAACAGGGTACGATACTTTTTAGTTCAAACTTTGTATCTAAACTTTGACGTTGGCATGACAATGGTTCTATGCTACAGTTTTGCTTGGAAATCAATCTTTGTGTGCATTTAGACTTTGGAGTTTAAAAAACCTATGGAGTTTCTTGTGTCTTGGAGAAAAATGTTATTTAAAGTCAGCTGGCTTTTAGTTATTTTTCAATATAACTTTAAGGACAATCTTTGGAAATTCAATTCAAAGAAAAAGCCGACGAGCTTGTGCCCCTACAAAAACAGCATCACTACGATTGTTAGATGATATGATCGAATGGATAAATTGACGGACTAGTAGCAAACCAATCAACTCAACTGAAATTATAAAAACGCGAGTTGCGCATGTCTGCAAGGCGGTATCGGGCGTAGTAATCTATACCTTGGGAATTAGTTGTTTTTGGCGGACTCAGCGCTATATAGTAAGCATACCGTTCGACATGTTTCCTTTGAAGTGAGTTCGGAATGTGGCATACGATCCCTATAGGTAAATGGAACCCTTGGTTTCCCTCGCCTAAAAAAGCTTTGCTAAAAAGATTCAAAAATTGGAGTTTATGCCTTCAATTGTCACCTTGCCTCTTTGTAAACCAGGCCTTCAGCGCTTTTAGCGCTTTGATTTCTTCTGGAATTGAACCTGAAGATTGGACACTTGTTTTTATTTTGCATATAGATCTATACAACAGAAAGGATGACAAAGCAAATCCAGACAATTATATTGGCATTTCGATGCCGAGTGGTTTTGGTAAAGTTTTTACTGCTGTTATGAATTATAGTTTAAATAGCTAATTAGAAGTTATGAATTCACTTGGTGAAAAACAGGCTGGTTTTCGTAAAAAATACGGAAGAATAGATCGTATATTTAATCTGAAATGCCTCATAGACTTTTTTCCTTTTTCAGGGGAAAAAACTTTGCGCTTTCATTGATTACAAGAAGCTTTTGATTCTGTAAACAGAAATTATCTTTGGCATAAACTGTTGCAACACAGTTTTGATGGTAAAACGTTTAAAATTATTCATAATTTGTGTTCTCATGCCAAGTAATGCGTTAGATTAGGTAATATGAAATCGTCCTTTTTTCAAAGCGATATAACATAACATAACATAACTTTATTGGTTTCGACTTGAACAGAGATGTTCATCGTCACAAACAAAGTATAATACATACATGAAATAGTGGCTGTGTTTAACAAAGTTGTGGTAGGTTATACATTAATGATTTGACATTTCATATCGATATGCGGAAGTACAGTGGAAACAATAATAAGAAAGTGGCATTGAAATGTTTCATACATTATCAATTTTTATTCTGTTTGTACTTAGTTTTTCAAATTCAGCTATTCATATTTCTGAATAAGCTACGCTAACACCTTGCGGTCTAAATGAAATGCAAGGTGTCGGCCCTTTTTAAAGAAACTGAAATGTTGTGCTTGTGATTCCACCAGCTCAGTCTCTTATCGAAACGAAACGCAAGGGTCTGAGGAGAAGGATTCCAAGCTTAATTTAACTTCCAATTTATAAAACATGACTACGCAATAGACTGGTGAACTTTTAATATCCAGAAAAAGCAACTTCTTCTGACCGAACATAATTGAGCAGGAATTTTATCGGCGACGCGGAACCGAAATACCGTTACTACAGTCTAAGGAGCTGCAGTTAAGACATTTCGATTTCCCGTCTACAAATTATATGATCATTACTGTTATAGTTTTTATGTGTTTTTAAATTATATTATTACTAGGTCCGACTTGTCAGAAAAACAATATATACATTTATTTAGTAAAACGCATTTTATTAAACCTTTACAATAAATTACTGCAAAACAAAAGAGTAAACGATCTATTTGGTTTTTGGCTTCGATATATGATACCAGGCTGATCAAGTTTTAATGGAATAACTAAAGGTAAGATTTTTCTCACGAAGAAGGACTAAACAAGATTAACAGTCTGGGCGTGGAAAAAATTGTCGAAACTACAGCTTGAAAATGCAGCCACGACACTCCGATCGACCGTCGATTTTTTTTTTTTTTTTTATTATTATCATTAATTTTTTCATTACCGCTTCGTTAGTTGGTGTGATCTATTGAAACAGTTGTTCAGACAAGTAAGTTCCAGTACAATACCATAATACAATTGAAGATTCTTCTGAATTTGCAACGGTTAAAATAGACATAGTGTACTTGCTTTTTGTATTTGTACTATATATCTTATAGAATTGTAATATTTAATTCATCGAATGAACTATAAAGGAAAGAGGATGTGTTTTTATACAATTTAGTCGATTATGTATGGGTATTTTGAATTACTTGCTTCCTATGTTCGAATGCTTTTTCACAGTAAACTGCCAATTTTTTCAGGATTTTTGGTTTTGTAGAATTGAGAAGTTGGTTAAACTTAAACATATTTGGGCGCCTGTAGTAATAGTTTTCAATGTAATTTTGTCTAAGTGGGTGAAATAATGGACAAATAAGAATAAAATGGTACTCGTCCTCTACTTCATTTAAATGACAGAGATCGCATATACGGTTTGTTCGTTCTATATTTCTATATCTTCCTGTTACAATATTTAGTTGACTAGAGGCTAGTCTTATTTTGGCCAATATATTTCTGTATTTTTTATTATGAACTTTTGTGAGGTACTGAGAGACATCAAAAGACTCTTTTAGATTTTTGTACAATACCAATGAAGATTTAGTCTGAATGTCTTGATACCAATCGTTAATGTATAAATCCTTCAATCTGTTTATAAAAATAGGCATAAAAACCTTTTCATTTACTGATGATGGGAATAGCCATACATCGTTAAAACCACATGATTCTAGTAGACTCTTTACTTTACTTCCCCAATTATTTACATTACCATTCAACTCTATATGAAATATCATATCATTTATCACTGTGCTCAAAATACAGTTGTCACTCTTTATACTAAAAAGTTTAAGAAAGTATTTAACAATTCTTGATTTGATTGATATTGATAAAGGGAATTTTCCGAATTCACCGTATATTGCGCTATTACTGGTTGATTGTTTAACGTTAACAATTAGCTTTAGAAATTTTCTTTGTATTTTTTCTAAAACATCTGTCTTAGTAAATCCCCAGACTTCGCATGAATAAGTCAATATTGGAACTACAAATGAATCGAATAGCGAAATAAGGACGTCTATGGGTATATCTTTACCCCTCGTAATACGAAGTAGTCGGTTCATGGCCTTCAGGGCTTTTCCGGAGAAAGTCGTTGTGGCACTTAGAAAAGAGCCATTACTAGTAAAGACAACACCGAGATAATTAAAATTATTTACTATTTCTATGATCTGATTTGACATTGTAAAATTTACACCCGAGTTGTTGCGTCTACCTCTACCAAAAATCATCACTTTAGTTTTATCTGTATTGACAACAAGATTCCATTTGTTACAGTAATCTACAAAGCTAATTAATAATTTCTGAAGCCCTTCGGCGGAGTCTGATATGATAACAGAATCGTCAGCGAACAATAACAGATATATAGATAGGTGATCGATTGTAAACCCTGGATTAGTGCCATCACATAAGAATGTCTCTACATCGTTCATGAAAAGAGAAAATAAGATGGGAGAAGTGATCTCCCCTTGTAACAACCCAACGTTACACGAGAATAGGTCCGAAAGATTATTAAATTGTTTGACACAGAGTTTTATGTCTGCGTACATGGATCGTATCACTTGGAGAAGTTTCCCACTTACCCCTTGTTTTATAAGTTTGTACCATAGACCATTTCTGTATATAGAGTCGAAACATTTTTTGAAGTCGACGAAACAACAGTACAGTTTATCCTTATTTTGTAATTGTTTTTCGATGAAACTATTCAAAAGGAAAATAGCGTCAACCGTACCATAATTTGATTTAAATCCAAACTGGGCGTCTGATATGACATCGTTATTTGTTGCCCATGCTTTGAGGCGATCGTTTATTATGGTCATGAACAATTTTCCGAAGCAGCTGACTAGTGTGATACCTCTATAATTATTCACGTCTGAGTTATCTCCCTTTTTAAAACCTGGGATAATTACACCCCTGGTCCAAGATTTTGGATAAATTTGGGTATCGAGAATATGGTTAAAAAGAAGTTCTAGTGGTTGTTCTAAAATATCAATGCCATCAATGAAGTATTCATAGAGGACATTATCCAAAGAACAGGCCTTGTCTCGATTTAGCTTTTTACACGCATTTCTAATTTCTTGACTACTGATACGGGAATCGAGTTCCTCGAATACAGACGGACGAGGAGGCGACGAATCATATTCGTCCAATAGTTCAGTACATTCAGCGTTTTCGAAATGGTTTATATTGGATGAAAGTTCCTTGAAATGTGTGAAGAAAGAGTCAATATCGATTATATCAGAAACGCCTGGTTTTTTAGATTTGAAAAAATTCCAGAAATCTTTCGGTTTTTTATTTTTCAGCTCTCGCAAAGATTTCGATATTTTATCTTCATATTTTCGTTTGGACATCTTACATTGCTTTTTGTAATCTTTTCGTTTAGAAAGGAAAATAGTTCGATTTTCATCACTCTTATTTGCATTATAAGTCCTGCGCGCTTCGATGTATTGTTGTTTCTTTTGTTTACATAAATTGTCATACCATTTTTTATGGTTATTGTCTGTATCCTCGAATTGCACAGTATTTTTCTGTGTAAAGTTGCGTTTAAAATATTTATCTCCCTTTTTCACAAGGTAATTAGTGATTAATTCCACTAGTTCATCTGGGTCTCTATTTTCTACAATAAATTCTGTAAGTTTTGTATTAAGCGAAGTGACATTCTGACTGACGTCATTCAAAAATTGTGTTTTATATTCTTTGTTCCATGAATATACTGTGCGTTTTTGTGTTTTGTTGTTTTCTAAAATAACTTTAGTGTTTAAACTGAAAATTAGTGGTGCATGGTTAGAGAACTCATTGAAGTCTTGTATACAAAAATCTTTTATACAATTAAAATTATCTAAACTAGTAATCAAGTAATCTACAACACTTTCACCATTGTAAGTACAACACGTAGGTCTACCAATTTCAGTATCCCTACCCATTCTACCATTGACAATTCGAAAATTTAAAGATTTACATAAATCAAGCAGACGCTCACCAAAACGATTAGTACCACTATCCGATGAGAAACGAGGTAAATACTCATCAATATCTGACCCGTCGCTCAAATCCGACAGCGGCCGATCATGCGCGACGAAGTCCAATCTTTGTCCCGTGCGAGCATTTAAATCGCCGAAAATAAACACGCGCCCGAGCTCCTGATAATGACTTGCTTGTCTTTCGAGGGTATCATATACATCTTCATCATAAAAGTCATGAGTAGGGGAACTTTCCGGGGCAATATATGTTAAACAAAGATAATAATCAAATTGGGTCTTAAAAAAAGATTTGTCTAGTTTGACCCATAGTATACAGTCTACCGTATTATTCATCAATTTAACTCCCTTTTCAATAGTGTTTTTTACATATAATATTAGTCCCCCACTGCTTCGTTTTGCTCTCTTATTTTGATATCTACGGAAAGAATGGAAAACCTTGTAACCATTCAATTTAACATTTGATGTTTTGTTAGTCCAAGTTTCATTAAGGCATAATATATCATGATGGCTAATTAGGTTAACAAAATAAGGGTCACTTAGTTTCGATTGACTTAGTCCCTCAACATTCCAGACTAAGCATTTCACGACACTCCCGCTTATTTCCTATTGGCTCATAGGATCGTGTTTTTCTCTATACAGATGACCGTCAATATAAAGCTTGTCTACTGATATGTATGCCTTCTTGCCTTCAGATTTAGCCTTAAGCATGATCGGCCGAAGCCGTTTACGAATATCGACAATTTCTCGCGGGAATTGCTGGCTAACTCCCAGGGGGAAATGAAGTTTGTCTGCTGAAAAACGCACTTGTTCTCTGTGCTGATAATACGCAAATTTTGCAACTATTGGTCTAGTTTTGGAGCTATCAAATTTTCCGATTCTATGAGCCCTGTGAAGTATCATGGTTTTCGAAGCGTCCTGAATATCACATTTGGATTCTATAAATTCTAGTACTTTTTCTACACATTTTTCGTCCGTTTCGTCCTTTTCCTCTGCTATTCCGTAAAATAGCAGATTGTCGCGCATGCTTCTTGCTTTCAAGTCCAATATATCCGCTTTCATTCGTCTTTCATTTTCTAGCTGGCTTTTCTCTAGATTTTTAAATTTTGCTAACATCGAGTCTATGCTACCCTGCTTTTCCTTTATTTCATCCATTGTTTTAGAGTCAAATTCTCTGCTTTCCTTCATTTCCGACATTTTTTGTTCAAGGGAATTAACTCTTGTATCGAGGCTATTTAATCGGACCGTTATATTGTCCACACTTGTTTTGATTGAATCTAATTGGGACAATCTGCTTTCTATTTTGTCGAACCTTGCCATCATAGTTGAGAACTGCTCATTTGCTATAAATTGAGGAGCACTAGGATATGAAGGGGGAACGTTATAATTCGGTGTGCTGTGGGTAAAGTTCTGCGAAGGGTTAAATTGAGGGCTGCCCATTGGTTGGTTGTAGGGCCAGATCTGGCTGCTCTGGTTGTGCATTTGCATCTGCACGTGCTGCATGTACGACCCATCCATATGTTGTTGCTGATGTTGGGGAATGTTTTGTTGTGGTATATTCTGGGTCACATTCTGTTTACCCTGATCAACGGGCTTTGTGTTAGGGCGATTTTGAGACATCGTGTTATGTATTTTTGGGTTTGACTTACTGTTTTTAGTGTCTTCCTTATCCTTTTTTAAGTCCTTTTTATCACAATTATTTGATTGATTAATTGATTTCCCACTACTTTTATCCTTTTGTGTTTGCCAGGGCGAGAACTTATCACCAATTTTATTTTCTCTGTTTTTAAACTACTTTACAGAATATATCTCACATGTTTTTGACGGTCTTAAAGGTTTTTTCTGAAATGGCCAATATATTGTTAGGTAATGATGAGCTAGAAGTATTTTTAAGCTATATATTCTTCTATATGCTGATGATATAGTGATTTTAACTGAATCAAAAGATGAACTGCAATCGGCCTTGAATGCTATGTACCTCTACTGCAAATTTTTGGATCTTCAAGTTAACCCATCTTAAACAAAAATAACTATTTTTGTACTAGGAAATCTCGCAAGGCAATGTTTTCTGTTATGAGAAAATCTCGTAAATAAAATTTACCAGTGGACATGCAATTGCAACTTTTTGATAGTATGGTGATACCCATTTTATTGTATGGCTCAGAATAACTGGTTTTGAAAATTCGATTATTCTTGCAAGGCTATGTACTCAGTTTTATATGAATTTTTTAGATGTATAATAGTCGACACCAAATGTGATTTTATATGGTGAACTTCGTCGTTACCCGATCAATATACTAGTTCAATCTAGACACAATAACGTTAACGGTTTTTTGTTGTTGCTGTTGTTGTTGTTGTTTTTATTGTTTTTTTTTTTTTAATTTTAATCACAACGCAAATATTCTTTTTTCCTATGTCAAGACCGGTATTTCAGATCGATCACCCTGAAACAAGTTTCCGTGCATTTCCGCGAATTTCCACATATACTCATAAACTTGAAGTGAACATCTACGTGAGTTTAGTATGATCGTTACAGAATTGGCCGAGTTGAGGGTCAAATAATCATCAAGGTCATTGATTTCTAACTGTAGATGCTGTTTTTTCTCTGTTTTCAAGATTCTAAAGGAGTTCGCGTATTAAAGTTGATCAAAAAGAGAAAATTATGCTTGAAAATTCTAATTTTGCTATGCGTGACACGAGCTTATAACCCATTCCAACACGATAAAGTTTTAGACCAGTCAAATTCAAAGAAGTAGCAGACAATAATTGTATGTTGATGAAATCTTGAAAATCCTGGTCTTCTTCATTTTCCACAATGTTTTCCAAAGATTTCATAATGAGGGTCATTTAAAAGCGTCACTTTCTGGGAATAGGTGAAGACAATGCTAGTTTTTGATTTTTGTATGTGGATTTATGTTTTTTGCGTTATTCACGCACATATGTACACGAATGGGAATGCTGCTTTCAGTTTAAAGAAGGGAGGCTTACTCGGAAAGAAATAAATGAATTGGAACCGAATTCCACAGTTATGACCCTTTCAGTGCATTCCAACTTCTCAGTACTTTCTGTCCTTTGATTTCAATTTATGGAAGTTCCAACAAAATATACCTTTTGGCTTCGCTAAAATTGCTAAGTTAAAATTAATTGATAAATATAAAAACTAATTGACAGAGCAAGTCTTTCTCTCATCTAAATGTTTCAATTACAGAATATTTGAAACTGACCTATTCTTTGAACATTATTTCAACTTGTAACCAAGTGATTTGGCCACTGTCCTTTGTCGTGTCAGACGTCTGAGCCACAAAATGCCAAAGAACGACGTAGGTTTTAGGGCACAGAAAGAGATGATAGAATATGCGGGCTTTGTTCTGAGTGTGAACTTGGCGATGAGTAACACTTCCTTTCCGTTGGTATTTATTTTGAGGCTCTGAGACGACTGTAAATAAAGCAATCTCTTCTTTGATTAGTTCATTGATTGATTGATAGATTGGTTTATTTATTTATTGATTTGTTGGTTGATTGATTGGGTGGTTGGGTTTTTTGTTTCTTTTTGTTTTTGTTATTTTTTTTTTTTTTTTTTTTTTTTTTTTGTTTTTGTTTTTTTGTTTTGTTTTTTTTTTTTTTGTTGGTTGGTTGGTTGGTTGATTGATTGATTTGTTGGTTGGGGATAAACATGATGACGATAACACGAGAGTAAGATGGCTACGCGACGAAAAGAGCAAGATATAACGATGACGATAACACGACGGTACGACGACGAGATCACAAGAGCATGATGCCAATTTCACGAGAGCACGATGTTGATATTACAAGAATTCGATTGTGAGAGCACAATGAATAGATTATGAGAGGGTAACGACGAAAAATAAGAGAGAAAACGACGACAAGAATTCGAGATTACCTCGCACTTTCACTATCGTATTCTCTTATTCTTTTGGTCCCCTTTGCGTTCTCTGGTGAATTAAACGTCCTTATCTCATGCATGATTCACCGTCTTATTCTCGTACTGTCGTGTTCTCATCAACCTACTCTTGTGCCTACATCACTCTTCATAGTATTTTAGTCATATCGCCGCGGCTGGAACACATAACGTGATGGCGACTACACGAGAGTAAGATGGCTATGCGACGAAAAGAGCAAGATATAACGATGACGATAACACGACGGTACGACGACGAGATCACAAGAGCATGATGCCAATTTCACGAGAGCACGGTGGCGATATTACGAGAAGACGATTGTGAGAGCACGATGATCAGATCATGAGAGGGTGACGACGAAAAGTAATGAGAATACGACGACAAGAATTCGAGAATACCTCGCACTCTCACTATCGTATTCTCTTATTCTTTTGGTCCAAATTGCGTTCTCTGGTGAACTCAACGTCGTTATCTCATGATTTTCCATCTTATTCTCGTACTGTCGTGTTCTCATCATCTTACTCTTGTACCTAGAGTTACAATTTTACACAGAAAAACGTGGAACTAGCGGCATTATAGATGTCGTGTACTTGTCGTGTACTTGTAGAACCGTTGTAAATGTTTAATCGATCCCCGTTTGCGTCTAATATCCTTTCCGATATTTGCCTTCGGTCAGTGGATAATCGTAAACCTAATAGGGATGATCAGCTGGCTGATTGATTGCATTTGGTTTAACGCCACTTTTAACAGTATTGCAGTGAAATCTCGGCGGCTGGAGTACCTAACAATGGTTTCCTGGTATTTCTCACACCAGTACTGCCACTACATCCAGCCTACAGCTGCTATCCCACTTAGGTGAGACAAAAATGTCGGAAGGTTATGTGCCGCCGCCGGGGATCAAACCCATGACATCCAATGATTAAAGATTGGGAGTCTGATGCGTTACCGACAGTGCTATAATTATTAGTTCGTATCACGCAGCTGGATTTAATATGTTAATAAGCTCTTTACAAACAAATCATCTCAACCTCCGTGGTGGGATGAAGATTGGGATTACCATTAATACTTAAATGATGCAGCGTTAAATTGTTCATAAAATGTAATTCTAGACAAAGTCTCAAAAAGCAAGGATTTCAAGAAAGTTTAAAACTAGTATCTACAAGAAAGGACGGCAAACTGTCTTGGTCATTGAAATAACGATTTGAATTATTATCACTGTTATGGGTTGACCGTTTCAACAATCTATTTCATGATGATCATGTCGAACCACTAAATATTGATCCCTTAGATGAATTTGACGAGCCCTTCGAACTTAATTACTATGGTCGATTGCCATGTAAAAGCTTTTAGATAACAAGAGTCCAGGCATTAGGTATACCATTAGAATTCCACAAGAATACGCCAATTTATGGTTTAGGAATAATAATATAAATATTCAATAGAATCTTGGAATCAGGGTCATTTCCAAGTAATTGGTGGAAAGTCGTCATAACTTCAGTAAATAAAAGTAGTGGTGTAATTATCACATTTCCGTGACAGATTCCTAATACAAAATGTTCCATACGTATATCCATATGTATTCAAATTTAAATGCTTGTGTTAAAATACCTAAACCAGATAAGTATTACTTTGAACACAGAAATTGCTGTTACACATCTGACAAATCGTAATGTTTGAACTCGGCAAGGGGATGTCACTTCTATTGCAATTTTTGTCATGAGTTATCTACCTTACTTTGACAGAACGTTAATGCAGAGATATTTATTGCTGAAGACATACCCGATCTACAATGTTTAATGTTTGATGACGACGTATCTAATTGTGCTCAGACGGCAAATCAAATACAACGACAAATCAACGTTATTGACCGATTTTGTAGAGATACGGGAACGGAACCTAATTTAGATACATTCAATATTATTGTTTTTCGTAGCGGTGGCAACGTAAGACTCTATGAAAATAACATTTACCGAAATCGGCCTATAAAAGTTGTTTCGCTAAATAAATACTTAGGAGTTTAGTTAAAACCCGTCTTATCATGACTCACACATGAGAAACTCGCAGTTCAAGCGAAAAAAAATGCGCAAATATATATTAAACAATACCAAAAACTAACCGTTTGGATTTTCCCAGAAAAAGAATACTTAAGATTATATGATTCTTTGGTGAAGCCTATTCTATGGTACCCTACACAAATTGGGTTGCCATTATTCAGAAATTATTTAAACTGTTCTCTTCGAATTCTGTAAAAAAGCACTTCGGCTGAAATAAAACAATGAATAATGCAATAATATTAGGAAATAGAGTGTAGACGTTTACCACTATCTACACATATATGACTAACATATATGACTAAGAGCATTACTGGAGTAAAATAGTACAAAAGGCAAATACAAGAATACCAAAATTATGCTATACAATGTTAAAATGTCATGCTGATATTGGTACGAGTAATTTTGCATCAAAGGTTAAAAACCTGTTACTTACTTACGGCTTTAGGTTTGTATGGATCTCTCAGGAAACTTATTTTTTATTAATTTATTTGCACCTTTCGGCAAATGCTAATTTATAATGGCATACAAAAATTGGTCTAATTCCATAAATTCATCAAGCAAGTGCCAGTACTATAACCATTTCCAAAGTCAGTAAGATATAGAACGCTATTCATTAATTAACCATTTAAGTTCAATGAGGTTTTCTCAAAGTTAAGATGTTTTAGTTATAAGTTTGGTATAGAAAAAGGTAGACACAATAAGTTGCCCTGAGGGGAAGGAAATGTATATTTTGTTGTGATACTTCTTATAACAGATTTTTCGATTGCGAATATCAGATTTTTCCATTTCATTGATAAATATATATAGATAAAAAACGAAAACTCTTTTAATGGTATAAGAATGAGACTACAATGATCGATTTTTATCAAATGATTGGAAATAAATGCGACGCAAAGTTTCGAAAATTATGTATCTTTTCATATCATCTATTACACTATGAAGCGTTAACATAGGTGAATTCTTCATTTACAACACTTCACAAATAGCGAATATAATGTGATAAATCTAATACTTTAATATTTTCATGAGTTACGAAAATGTGTGTGTAAAAATCATAATTCTAATTCCTTTATTATAATACTTATAATACACGTTTGAATATTTCAAGCGTTACAGATGTTTGAAACCTATATTCGAACAGGCAATTTTGGATCAACGCTTCACGACGCATTCTCGTGAGATATTTTTATATCAAAAATTGAAAATCCTCTATATAATTCGACCCTAATATTTGCAATAAAACTCTAAAAGAAAAATCCGCGATACATTTAACGACGTTGTAAACTGACGTGTTTAGATACATTCTGACGTTATTTGGGCGGTAAAAAGTGTGTTAACATAGGTTTCGAATTCATTTGCATGTTAACCCCCCCCGCAATAAAAAGTGTCTGGACACGGAGAAATGTTTTTCAGTATAAATGCATGTTCATTTTTTTTTTTTTTGCCAACAAGCACCGCCAAGAAAGGCCGGTGCTTCTCGCCCAAACAAACTTTCTGTCCAACAAAAGATTGTTCCTGCCAAAATCAAAGTACTGAAAGTACTGAAAGCTAGCAAAGCTTGTTTTGTTAAGTAATATTATTTGTCAAAGGTTACCATGTAACCCAGGAGCTAACACATGACAACATCTTAGACTGGTTAAAATTGAAAGAAGTTGCAACAATATAGAATATAGAAATTATTTCCCTTGTTGGGGAGAAAACATTGTGGACAATGAAGACATTGCTTGTTACAAGCAATTTCTTCATTGTCCACAATGCTTTTCAAAGTTATTTTTACGAGATCTTTTACAAGAGGCCCATGAGGGCCTGAGAGGCTCTACTGGTTATCAAGTTTTCCGTTAAAGAAATCTGATATTTAAGGAAGTTAATTACTCAAAGAATAATACATAAAGGGAAAAATGGATTTTATCCCCTTTATCATTTTAAGCAACAATCCTAAAGGCCCCTTTTCCCGTGTTTCGTGACGGATCCACTCCATTTCCAAAAGGAAGTTACCTTATGACCCTACAATCATCCTGTGAAATTTTCATCAATATCTGACAATAATTGTGGACTTAATCACTTAAACAGGATTGTTTAAATGAAAATCCATGAGGCCTCTTTTCCTGTGTTTTCTGGTGGATCAATTTCATCCCAAAAGGAACTTTCCTTACAACCCTACAATTGCCCTGTGAAATTTAAAAGACAATTAGATAATAATTGTGAACTTCATCACATACACAAGAATGTTTTGAATGATAATCTGTATGGCACCTTTTCCTGTTTTTCCAATGTCACAATTATTCAGTGCATCTTTGAAGAGAATCCGATAAAACTGTTGACTTTATTGTGTAATCAAAGATATTAAAATCAAGTTCTCATAAGGCCCCTTTTCCTTTTATATTTTACTGTTGGTTTTATCAATCTGTTAAAGTTTAAAGTGAATCCGATGAAACATGTGGACTTAATTATGTTATATGACCCCTTTTTACATGATACTTGATTGATTATACCCAGTTCTGAAAAGAACCATGTAAGAGATTGTAAAATCATTCTGTAAAATTTCTAAGTGTATCCGGTGGAATCAAGGGACATCATTGAGTTAACAAGAATATTTAAAAAAGTTTGTCATAAGGCCCCTTTTTATGTGACACTTGCCACAATTAGATCCACAGTCAAAATCAACAACTGAAATTATGATACAATCAATCTTTGTAATCTGTGGAATTTATTGTGTTAATGAGTTATAGTGAAATCTTCATGGGCCCCTTTTCCCATGATACTTTACAGAACAAACCAAATTTCAAAAGGAACAATTCTTATGAAGGTACAATCATTCTTTAAAAGTTAAAGAGAATCAATGAAAACAGTGACTGAAATGTGTCAAGAATTTATTGTAATAAAATTTTCATAAGGCCACTTTTCTCGTGAAACTTAACAAATCAGACCCAATGTACAAAGGAAAAATCCTAATGATAGATTTTTTTTTTTAAAAAAATTGTAAAGACTGAGGACTTTATTGTGATAATGGTGTTTTTGTAATAAAATTTTCAAAAGGCCCCTTTTCTTGTGTCACTTAACCAATCAGACCCAATTTACAAAGGAACAATCCAAATGATGGTACAATCTTTCTATTAAAGTTTGAAGAGATTCTGATAAAGACTGGGGGCATTCTTGTGTTAATGAAGATTTGGTAATAATTCTTCATACAGCCCATTTTCCTATGATACTAGACAGACTTTGGAAAGAAACAATCCTAATGATGGTATAAACATTCTGTGAAAGTTTGAACAGAATCCGATGAAAACTGCGGACTTTATCTTGGTGTAAAGATTTCAAAATAAAATTTTCATAATGCTCCTTTTTTGTGATGCTTGAAGGATCAGGTCTAATTTCAACATCAACAATCATTACTTTTGTACAATTATTCTGTGAATGTTTGAAGAAAATCCGATGAAAGCTCTGGACTTGGTAACGAGTATTTATAAATGAAATTTTCATAAGGCCCCTTTTCCCGTGTTTCTTGACAGTTCAAACCCTGTTATGAAACGAATGATCGCTATGACCTTACAATCATTCTGTTAAAGTTTCAACAAAATCTGATCAAAGCTGTGGGCTTCATTGTGTTAACAGAAATTTTTTAATTGAACTCTCATACAGCCCCTTTTCCCATGTTACTACATGGATCTGCACCAATTCCAAAGGGTACTCGATCAGGTGAAATCTAGGCCATGATATGTTAACTAATATTTTTATATAATTTTCATAGGGCCCCGTTTTCCTCTTGAAACTTGATGGATAAAATCCACTTCCGAAAGGAACAATCCATTTAATGTAATAATCATTCCGCGAATTTTTGAAGAGAATTTGTTGAAAGCTGTGGACTCTATTGTGTTTACGAGGATTTTTTATCAAATTTTCATAAGGCCCCTTTTCCCCGTGGTCCTTGACTGATCATACCCATTTTTGAAAGGAACAATCCTTATGGTGGTTCAATCATTCTGTGAAAGTTTGAAGAGAACCCGATGAAAACTGTAGACTCTAGAGTGTTAACGAAGATCTTTAAATTAAATTTTAATTAGGCCCCTTTTCCAATGTTTCTTGGCGCATCATACCCAATTTTAAAGGAACGATCCTTATAATGGTGCAATCATTCTGTGAATGTTTGAAGAGAATCTGATGAAAACGGTGGACTTTAGAGTGTTCACGATAATTTTTAATAAAAATTTCATAAGGCCCCTTTTCCCATGGCTTTGACGGATCTGATCAAATTTCGAAAGGAACGATCCTTATGATGGTTCAATCATTCTGAGAAAGTTTGAATAGAAACGGATGAAAACTGTGGATTCTAGAGTGTTAACGACGATTTTTAATGGACGTTTTAATTAAGTTTTCATAGGGCTCTTTTCCCGTGTTTCTTGACGAATCATACCCGATTTCGAAAGGAACGATCCTTTTGATGGTACAATCATTCTGTGAAGGTTTGAAGAGAATCCGATGAAAACTTTTTACTGTAGAGCGTTAACGATGATTTTTTTAAATCAAATTTTAATTAGGCCCCTTTTCCCATGTTTCTTGACGTATCTGACCCAATTTCGAAAGGTAGCATCATTATGATGTCACAATCATCCTGTGAAAATTTGAAGAGAATCCGATGAAAACTGTGGACTCTAGAGTGTTAACAAGGAAAAGTTAACGGACGCCGGACGGGAAAAGGCCATCGCAATAGATCTAGTGGCCTTCGGCCAGTAGAGCTAAAAATCGGATTTGAGTCGAAATGGGATAAATAGCATGTTCTCTAGAGCGATCTCTACAATTTGAATACAGTTTGCACTATTCCTGAAATATACTTAAGAACTACTTTTTATGACGTAGGCATTCAATTGATTCAGTTGTTAAGTCTCCAGTTGCAGTTTGCACTCGTTGAACTTCGTGAGGAACTCAAAATGTTGTCTGTTAACTTAAGCTTTCAAAGCTGACGCGTTGCTAGCTAAAAATAATTCTAATTATAAACCTCATTCACTTTTCTTTCCCTATTTTGCAGATAAGCCTCATCCATAATATCCGTTTTTTCACCTAAAGTGTATTTTAGGAGAAATCGAAGGAAGCCAATTAAGGGAACATTCCTGCTGAAAATCATTCAAGTCTAATCTGTAATTTCAAATAGGATTTTTTAACCTTTACTTTATGTTCCACACGATGTTGGTAAGCCCGACCACAAAAAAAAAAAAAAAAAAATATATATATATATATATATATGTATATATATAAAAATGTGTGTGTGTGTGTGTTTAAATATAAAATATTTCAGAGGAGAAGAAGTCTGGGTTCTGTCCAACACAATTGGGTGATCGGTGTCCAGTCCACTGACCTACGACAATAAGTACAATTTTTAAAGTAAATGGCATTATTTTGTATGTAACTGAAAAAGTGAATTGGTCAGACACATTAACGTCGTAGCTACAGCTTGAATAAACGGTTTTTGTGTCGCAAACCACGAAAATGCAAACATAAATGACCGAGTTTATTTCCGGTCTAAATTCATTAATAAATTGGTCAGTCTTCCGTTAATTGGGCATATACTAAAGATTCTGTTACTCTAAGGGACCCATTTTAACTTTTTTCTTTTTTTTTTATTGGTCATTCAGTTTGTTTTGACAGCAGCGATCCGTAAACTGGGTATATATTGTAGTATTTTCTCATTTTAAGGCACTCGTGTTAACGCAATAGGATACATACTACGTTGAAGTATTTGGATACTCCAAAGGCCATTATCTTAAAGGTAAAAATTAATGTTCTTCGGTTACCGGTTTTTAGCTCTAGTGGCGATGGCTTTTTCCCGTCCGGCGTCCGTCCGTCCGTCCGGCGTCCGTCCGTTAAGCTTTGCCTTGTTTACGCGATAGAGTCCGCAGTTTTCATCAGATTCCCTTCAAACTTTCACAGAATGATTGTACCATCATAAGGATCGTTCCTTTCGAAATTGGGTCAGATCCGTCAAGAAACATAGGAAAAAGGGGCCTTATGAAAATTTAATTAACAATTCAATTAAAAATCCTCGTTTACGCGATAAAGTCCACAGTTTTCATCGGATTCTCTTCAAACTTTCTCAGAATGATTGTACCGTCATAAGGATCGTTCCTTTCGAAAATTAGTATGATCCGTCAAGGAACACGGGAATAGGGGCCTTATGAAAATGTAATTTAAAAAATCCTCGTAAACACTCTAGAGTCCACAGTTTTCGTCAGATTGTATTTAAACTTTCACACAATGATCGTACCAGCATAAGGATCATTCCTTTCGAAATTTGGTATGATCCGTCAAGAAACATGGGAAAAGGGGCCTAATGAAAATTTAATTAAAATTCAATTAAAAATCCACGTTTACGCGATAACGTCCACAGTTCTCATCGGATTCTCTTCAAACTTTCTCAGAATGATTGTACCATCATAAGGATCGTTCCTTTCGAAAATGGGTATGATCCGTCTAGAAACATGGGAAAATGGGCCTTATGAAAATTTATTTAAAAATCCTTGTTAAAACTCTAGAGTCCAGAGTTTACATCAGATTCAATTCAAACTTTCACAGTTTGATTGTACCAACATAAGGATCGTTCATTTTGAAATTGGGTATGATCCATCAAGAAACATGGGAAAAGGGGCCTTATTCAAACTTATTTAAAAAATCTTCGTTTACGCGAAAGAGTCCACAGTTTTCATCGGATTTTCATCAAACTCTCACAGAATGATTGTACCATCATAAGGTTCGTTCCTTTCGAAATTGGGTTTGATCCGTCAAGATTCATGGGAAAAAGGGCCTTATGAAAATTCAATTAAAAATTCCTTTTAAAAACCTCGTTTACGCGATAGAGTCCACAGTTTTCATCGGAATCTCTTCAAACTTTCTCAGAATGATTGTACCATCATAAGGATCGTTCCTTTGGGGATCGGGTCAGATCTGTCAAGAAACACGGGAAAAGGGGCCTTATAAAAATTTAATTTAAAAATCCTAGTTAATACTCTAGAGTCCACAGTTTTCATCAGATTGTTTTGAAACTTTCACAGAATGATTGTACCATCATAAGGATTGTTCCTTTGGGAATTTGGTCAGATCCATCAGGAAACACGGGAAAGGGGGCCTTATGAAAATTCAATCGAAAAATCTTTTAGGAAATCCTCTTTAATACTCTGTTTTTCAATTGTTTTCATCGGATTCCCTTCAAACTTTCACAGAATGATTGTACTATCATAAGGATTGTTCCTTTCGAAATTTGGTATGATCCGTCAAGAAACACAGGAAAAAGGGGCCTTGTGAAAATTTTGATAAAAAATTCTCATTAATAATCTAGAGCCAATAATTTTCAATGGATTCTCTTCAAACTTTCTCAGAATGTTTGTATCATCATAAGGATTGTTCCTTTCGGAATCGAATATGATTCCACAAGAATCATAGGAAAAGGGGCCTTGTTCCTTTCAAAATTTTGTATGATCAGTCAAGGACCACGGGAAAAAGGGGCCCGATAAAAACTGGATTGAAAAAGTCCTCGTAAACACAATAGAGTCCATAGTTTCCAACAAATTCTCTTCAAACTTTCCCAGAATGATTATTACATCAAATTGACTGTTCCTTTCGGAAGTAGGTTTGATCCATCAAGTTTCATGGGAAAAGGGGCCCTATGAAAATTTAATAAAAAAAATCTTAGTTAACATTGGCCCTAGATTTCACCTGATTGACTTCAATCTTTCACATAATGTTGTACCATCATAAGGATTGTTCCTTTCCAATTGGGTCTGATCCATTGAGAAACATAGGAAAAGGGGCCTTAGGAAAATTCAATTAGAAAAATCTTAATTAATGCTTGTAAGTCCACAGATGAGATGGGGTTGTCTTTATACTCAAACAGAATAATTATACTTTTGTAAGAAGAGTTCCCTTTGGAATTGGTTCAGATCCATCAAGTAACATGGGAAAAGGGGCTATATGAAAATTATATTAATAAAACCCTGTTAACACAATGAAACCCACAGCTTTGATCAGATTTTGTTGAAACGTTCACAGAATGATTGGAAGGTCATAGCTATCATTCTTTTCATAACAGGGTTTGAACTGTCAAGAAACACAGGAAAGGGGCCTTATGAAAATTCCATTTATAAATCCTTGTTACCAAGTCCAGAGCTTTCATCTGATTTTCTTCAAACATTCACAGAATAATTGTACAATGATAATGATTGTTGATGCTGACATGATACCTGAGCCGTCAAGTATCACAGGAAAAGGAGCATTATGAAATTTAATCTTAAAATCATTGTACCACAATGAAGTCAACAGTTTTTATCAGATTCTGTTAAAACTTTCACAGAATGATTATTCCATCATGAGGATTCTTTCTTTTCAAATTAGGCATGACCTGTCTAGTATCATGGGAAAAGGGGCCTTTTGAGAATTCTATCTATAATCCTTGTAACCAAGTCCAGAGCTTTCATTGGATTTAATTCAAACCTTCAGAGAATCATTGTACAACAATCACGATTGTTGATGCTGACATGAGACCTGATCCTTCAAGTATCACAGGAAAAGGAGCCTTATGAAAATTTCATTTTAAAACTTTTAAAACAAGATAAAGTCTGTAGATTTAATCAGATTCTGTTCAAACTTTCACAGAATGTTTGTACCATCATAAGGATCGTTTCTTTCCAAATTGTGCCTGATCTGTCTAGTATCATAGGAAAAGGGGCTGTATGAAAAATTATTACCAAATCCTCATAAACACAACAATGCCCCCAGTCTTTATCAGAATCTCATCAAACTTTAATAGAATAATTGTGCCATCATTTGGATTGTTCCTTTGTAAATTAGGTCTGATTGGTTAAGTGACACAAGAAAAGGGACCTTATAAAAAATTTATTAAAAAACATCATTATTACAATAAAGTCCTCAGTCTTTATCATTTTCTTCAAACTATCATTAGGATTTTTCCTTTGTACATTAGGTCTGATTTGTTAAGTTTCACGGAAAAAGGGGCCCAATGAAAATTTTGTTACAAAAATTCTTGACACAATTTAGTCCACCGTTTTCATTGATTCTCTTTAACTTTTAAAGAATAATTGTACCTTAATTAGAATTGTTCCTTTTGAAATTTGGTTTGTTTTTTAAAGTATCATGAGAAAAGGGGCCCTCTGAAGATTTCACTATAAACTCATTAACACAATAAACCCACAGATTAAACAGATTGATTGTACCATCATTCCAATTGTTGATTTTGACAGTGGATCTGACTATGGCAAGTGTCACATAAAAAGGGGCCTTATGAAAAACTCTCTTAAATATTCTGGTTAACACAATGATGTCCCTTGATTTCACTGGAATTACTTCAAAATTTCACAGAATGATTGTACAAATACTTAAATGTTTTTTTCAGAACTGGGTACAATCAATCAAGTATCATGTAAAAAGGGGCCATATGATTTTTTTTTAAATATTCGAGTAAACATAATGAATTCCCAATATTTCATCGGATTCACTTTTAACTTTCACAGAATGATAAAACCAACAATTAAATATCACGGGAAAAGGGGCCTTATGAGAACTTGAATTTAATATCTTTGTCAACACAATAAAGTCAACAGTTTTAATGGATTCTCTTCAGAGATGCATGGAATAACTGTGGCATTCGAAACACAGGAAAAGGGGCCTTACAGATTATCATTCAAAACATTCTTGTGTATGTGATGAAGATCACAATCATTATCAAATTGTCTTTTAAATTTCACAGGACAATTGTCGGGTTGAAAGGAAAGTTCCTCTTGAATTGAAATGATCCATCAGAAAACACAGAAAAAGTGGCCTTATTGATTTTCCATCAAAACAATCCAGTTTTTGTGATAAAGTCCACACTTATTGTCAGATTCTGATGAAATATTCACAGAATGATTGTAGGGTCATAAGGTACTTTCTTTTGGAAATGGAGTGGATCCGTCATGAAATATGGGAAAGGGGGCCTTGAGGATTGTTGCTTAAAATGATAAAGGGGATAAAGCCCACTTTTTTTTCTTTATGCATTCTTCTTTGAGCAATTAACTTCTTTAAATATCAGATTTCTTTAACGGAAAACTTGATAACCAGTAGAGCGTCTCAGGCCCTCATGGGCCTCTTGTTTATATTAGTTTAGTTAAAAACGAACAAATACATGGTTTTGAAGTTTGAATGTAGAACTTATACAGTATTGTAATTAATCTTTCAAAACATAATGGTTTATGAAATTATTTTCGTGCTGATTCATTCTCATGACCTATTGTCCTATTTAAGGTCACTTGACCGAAGGTCATGGTGACCTATTGCGATCGTGTTTTGTCCATCGTCGTGCGTTGTGCGTCGTGCGTTAAGTTTTTACATTTTCAACTTCTTCTTAAGAACCCTTAGATGGATTTTAACCAAACTTGGCAGGAAGCATCCTTATGGGAAGGCGCTTCAGATTTGTACACGTCATGGAGTTATCTCCCTTTGGGTCTCCATAAGGGGCAAAAATGGGTACATCTTTAAAAATCTTCTTGTCATGAACCGGCTGTCAGATAAGATTGACATTTGGTATTAATAGTCTTTAGGGCAAAGACTATCAAGTTTGTACAAGAAAAAAATCTGTCAAGAAATGGCCGTGCTAGGGAGGGGGGGGGGGCAAAGGGGGGTACATAAGCTTACACAGCGACAACTTTGAATTTTTTTTTCTACCAAACCAAAAGACCTACAGCTCTGATATTTGGTATGTGGCATCATTTAGTGGAACTCTATCAATATTGTATGAATTATAACCCCCAGGGTCGAAATTAACCCGTTCCCGGACGTCACAAGTTTGACATAGGCTTTTATTGTGAAAATTTCAAAAATCTTCTTCCCCAAACTAGAGGGCCTAGAGCCTTTATATTTGGCATGTAGCATCAGCTGGTGAATTTCTATCAAGATTGTATAAATCATGGCCCATGAAACAGAATTAGCCAATTCCCGGAAGTCACAAGTTTTACAAAGGGCTTATATAGTGAAAACTTTAAAAATCTTCTTCTCTCAAACAGATAGGCCTAGAGCTTTGGTATGTGGTATGTAACATCAGCTGATGGATCTCTATCAATATGGTATGAATTATGGCCATAGGGTCATAGTTAGCCCATTCCCGGACGTCACAAATTTAACACATGGCTTATATAATGAAAATTCAAAACTCTTCTTCTCCCAAACTAAAAGGCTTGGAGCTTTGATATCTAGTATGTAGCATGGTGGATATCTGCAAAGATATTATGAAATAATATACTTGTTGATCAACAGGGGTGACAAAGCAGTCTTTGTCTGAAATAAATGCCACTTTCACTGAAAATGGCACATTATATAAATTTGCCTTTTGTCGTTAATCTCTCTGCAACAGTGGGACAGACTGTGATGTGATTTGATATTCTTAAGCATGACGTATGCGAAAGTTAACAGACTAAATTTTGAAGTCTTCTCATAGTTCAACGAGTGCAAACTGCCAATAAATCTATTGAATGCCTACGCCATAAAAAGTAATTCTTATGTATTTCAACAATATTGCAAACCTTATTCAAATTGTAGAGAACTCTTTCAAAAGCATGCTATTTAACCAATTTCCCACTCAATACCGCTTTAAAGCATCTCAAGACAAAAGTTTTGGAAAACATTGAGGACAATGAAGTAACTGCTTGTAACAAGCTATTATTCCAATGTCAATATTTATTTCTACCAAATAAGGGAAATATTTTCTTAATTCAACCAACTTGAAATTGTGGTCTGCATCTTCTTTAAATTTGAAGCAGTCCAAGTTCTTGTCTTGTTGAAATGGGTTTACTCCTGGGTTACTTTAACCTCGTTTATTTCTCATGATAACCTTGGCAAAGAAAATTGCTTAACAAATACATGCCTTGCTTCATTACAGAATTTTCAGTACTTTGATTTCTAACAAGGTAAGCCTTTAGTTAATATAAAAGGACAGCTGTAGGAATAAGAAATGACCAGTCATCCCGATTAGCTCAGTTTGTAAAGCACTTGACTTCAAACCTCAAGATCATGGGGTTCAAGCCCTTGGCTGACCATATCAACTAACACAACTAATTGTCTTTCGGATGAGACGTTAAAACGAGGCCCCATGTAACGATGCTATCCATCGAGCACGTAAAAGAACCAGGCGGAGCTCTCAGCAGTTTCGTCCTTTAGCCTTACACTATCCTTCGTTATAACTAACCGTCTTCTTGGGGCGTCGCTCATATGGGCATGTGTTACGGTAGCGACGATGAATAAACGGAAAGGAGAAGAAATGGCCATTACATTCCAACAAAAAAATTTGTCCTTCTTTCTTGCAACCAGAACAAGCATATGTCATAGCCAATCTGTGAAATCAGCCATTTCATGGAAAGACTAAATGTAGGCCGTTTCATGAAATGCCTAATTTTTTCAGCCATTTCATGAAATAACTAAACTTTTTCAGCAATTTCATGAAATGGCTGGAAATTTGCCCTAGCGATTTCATGAAATGGCTGAAACTTAAGATTATAAATGTATTTTGTATTTTTGACAGTGTGTAAATAGATTCTTTTGTCAAAAGTGAAGATCTAAAGTTATCGATGATTGGGTGGGCATTTAGCCATTACCACATAACAAAGATTTAGACTAGTCTTACATAGAAATAAAGAACGATTTTCAAAACAATATCTCCTTGTGTAGTGCCCTTTAAAATTTCTAAAAGAATTAAATTTGGTTGAGAACACTTGCTACCATGGCAATAAAATAGAAATTAAAAAAAATCTTTAAAAATTATCTCCTTCTGACAAAGAAGGCGTATAGTCTTATTTTTATGCATGAAGCATCAGTACATTAACCGTTCAGAATTGAAAGAATCGTGACCCTCAGGTACCATGGGGCGGAGCCCCCAGGGGGGGGCTAACATAGAAATAAAGTAGGACTTGGTGAACACACACATCAGCTACATCTTATTGTCTTTTCTGTGTTTATGTGTTCTTCAGAAAGAATAAAGAAGAAGGCAATTCAAGTCTATAAAACAGAATTTTTAATTTTCATGAAATACAAGTAAAATGGTCTAAGATACAATTATCAAACTGATGCTATGGAATAAAGATAGTATTTAAAAATTCATCACTTTTAAATAATGCTCAAAAGTCAATTTATTTATTTAATTCATTCCTAAACAATACCTCACTTTGATGCACTTGAGATGTAAAGCCGAGGAAACATTGTATCAAGCAATTTGTTATCTGGTAATCGGATAATACAGGTAGTGTTGTTTTGAACCAATACCAACCACTTTCATTTTAACAAAATGTATAATTTATATTAACCCTTCAGAATACAATCACTTATTTTAACGCCCTTTCAAGAATGATGTATAGGAAAACATGGTGGAAAAATATGTAAAAAGATAACTAATAAATGAATGCTACCTCAACCAATGAATTAAGTACTCAATCATGCAATCGAAAATATAATGATATCTTTCTAAATAAATAGAATTAAAAGGAATCAATTACAAGAACAGCAAAATCAGCAGTTGTCTAATCAAATAATGAATCAACTCAATAATATGTACATTTACACATTTAGATAAACTCTAGAATTTTTTACACAGATTGGCTGAAAATCCATCAGACAATCTGTGTAATATTTTGGTCATTTCATGAAATGGTTGAATCAACTAGGCATTTCATGAAATGGTTAAAATGTTTAGTCATTTCATTAAATGACTGATTTCACAGATTGGTTGTAACATATATTAAAGAAAGTTTGGTGGAAAACTATTTCAAAAAGTTGAAATTAACTTAGGGTAAAATTTGATTACATTGAAAAATCTGCATTATGACATTAAATGGATTCAAGCAATGGACAATATTTTGTTTACTATTTCTAGGTTCTAAGGCAATATGGAATTCACATTAGTCTCTGTGGGCATCAGTATGCTCCTAGTTTATTTCACCTGTTCCCTCTATCACCGCTATTTGAATGGTAAAAGAATACCGGGCCCAAGAGGCCTTCCAGTTCTCGGATCAGTTCTAGATGTAAAACTAGACCGAATTCATCATCAGTTTTATAACTTGGCTAGTGTGTATGGAAAAATATTTGAAGTAGAGATATTCAACACAAAAACTGTAGTTCTAAATGACGTTGAAACAATCCACAAAGCATTTGCTCAAGATGGACAGTTCTTCAATGACAGACCTGTCAATTTCTTAGCAAGACATCTTGGTTTTGTAGAAGGAATAACACTTCGTGATTTGGATAGGGTACATCGTTCAGCACGGAAGGCATTCGTTAAAAGTCTGCATGTTTATGGAAGTGGTATTCCTAAGTTTGAGAAAGTTGTCCATAAAGAAATTAGAAGATTGATGAAAGAGATCGACAGTTATGACGGGAGTGGGTTCGAGGTTACCGAAATTATGAAAAGATCAGTTGTCAACGTTATGTCAATCCTTGTAAGTATCTTGTTCCATAGACTGCTCGTATTCTAAACCAATCACAAAATGCTAGAATTGACATATACTGATGCAAAGTCAAAGAAGTACCAGATAACAATCTTTCCAAAGTGTTTAACTATTCCCATACAATATCGCTTTTGGATACCCATCCCCCGAAAAAGTAGCAAAGAAATTATTGTGGAAAATGAAGAAACTGATTGTAACAAACAATTTCCACAATGTCATAATTTCGCAAAACAAAATTTCATGTTAAGGTTAAAATCATGATACAAGTGGGCCATACTTTATACATTATATAGGCTTTGTACTCTGGGATCCAAAAGTCTAAAGTACAAATTTCAATGCTTTAGGGCATATTTGAAAGAAGGATAAAACTTTTTCATCCCTCTGAAATCATGGGTCATAATTTCAGAAATAAGAAAGTAGTCAGTGAATTGAGGCTTCATGCATATAACCCCCGTCCATGGAGCTACGCCACTGGGGACCCGAGAGTCATGATTTTAGCTATTTTAAAAAAGGTCAATATACTGGTGTTTCATGCAAAAAATCAAGGCTCCATGCCTCCTGGATCAGGAGGAGAAGGTTATTTTAGAATTTCACTTTTGTTGTCAGAGTTTTTAACAGGTTTCAATTCTTTTACATTTTTTCAAAAGAACCACCCAAGGAATATTTCTGCCAAATTTGGTTCAAATTAGCCCATTTTTTTGGGCGGAGATGTCATTAAAAAATCGTTCTTTATTTCTTTATAAACCCAACGTCCCAGGGGCTCCTCCCCTCGGGACCCGAGGATCATGTTTTTACTTCTTATGAAAGAGATCAATATACTGATGATTCATGTAAAATATCAAGGCTCTATGCCTACTGGATCAGGAGGAGAATGTTATTTTAAAATTTCACTTTTGTTGCCATGGCAACCTAAGTTTATAACGGATTTCAATACTTTTAGCTAATTTAAAGGGATCCACCTCAGGTTCATTTCTGCCAAATTTGGTTCAAATTGGTCCAGTCGTTTGGGAGGAGATGTCGTTTAAAGGATTTTTTGACGCACGACGGACGGCCGCCGGACAAAAGGTGATCACAAAAGCTCACTTGAGCACTTCGTGTTTGAACCAGTCGAAAACTTTGTCGTCAGTAAATTTGGAAAAAAACACTTAGTCTTGTCTAGTAAATTTGAAAAAAAAACAACTAAGGCTCAAATAAGTTAGAAGTCATAGTGACTGCCTCGATGTCGGAATGGTATAGGTCGAATCATGGGCAAAACACTTTACAGCCTGCCCAAGTCTACACAGCTGTCTGTTGCTTTTTTTCTAGGCAGGTTTTATTCAGTGCATCAAACGAGTGATTGTGTGACAATGAACAAAATCTTTACAATACGATAGCATTGATTAATGGTCTTAAGTAAGTTGCTGATGACGATGTGAAAAAGTCATTCTAGATTCAGAATTCAGCATATTAGCAAAAGGCCACCACTCTCTCAGATTGCACAGTCCCTGGCGTCCCTTATACTAAGGTAAACTAGTCTTTCTAGATTTATAAAATTGTTAAGGAGCTGCTCTATGATACTTGCATCATCAGATAAGGACATCCTCATCCGTCAAACCATGGGTTATCGCAGCAAATACCTTTGTGTGAGAGGCGAGGGCATTCTAACTCATTACCAGACGACAAAAATTAATACATGTCAAGACTGAAAGAAAATGCTGACCACAATTTCAAATTTACAAAATTCTAGAAACAACTTGGTGTTTTAAGAAAATATTGCTAGTTGCTATAAATCTCTTTGTTTAACACAATTTTTTCCATAGCTTTCCTGTTGGTGGCGTCAAAAAGTGGGGTTATGTGAGAATGACTTAAATCGACCCATCACATATATGAGGAACAATATAAGTGTATCCTGTTTCCATATTTCCTATCTTCACCCGTCTTTAAAGTCAATTTACTATGCTTTCTAATTCGTAGAAATCATACGATTTAACATAAGCCGTACATTAATATAAAACCAATTGAATATAAGAGGACATAAAAGTTAACAATGAAGGACGGTTTGCATTGAAATAGCGGAAAAACGTTCGTTATAGTGTAAGATCGATAAATCTTTCATTGGGTGAATAACAGAGCTACATTTGCGCAAATGACCTAGTAATCCACCAGAAAAAATGAAGGAACTTACGGTAATTCGAGAAAAGTACCCCAAATGCAGTTAAGAAAACCAAGAAGTTGCTGCTCATCTGATTCTTTTTCATTCAAAATACCTTGTTCACCGTTCTATTCACATCATTAAAAAAACTAGACTGGTGCTCATTTCGACGTTAACAAAGCCGTCAGCACCAGTCTACCAAAAGAGTAAAAGTAACACACAACTTCAAAATAATCCACGATTCCATTGGCGGACCTTGATCTAGAAGTATTTAAATAATCCGGGTAAACACTTGGATCTATTTATAGATCAACAGGCCAATTACATATCGTTCAATTCAATCAAAACGCTTATTTTTTTCAAAACCCCGCTCATTCCGCCTTTTCCGCTCTCTTCATTCCATTCCCAATTCAATCCAAAATCATTCGTTTTATTATTTTTTCGACGTTCTTAACTGAACATAAACTTCTTAAGTCAGCGCTCAAATCTATATTTATCATGTATATGTTAAGACAAACGTTCTCTGCTTTACTTCCTACCGTAAAGAACTTACAATTCTGTTTGATCCATTGAAGCTGATTGGAGAGATGGCAACAGATGATGACGCCACAAACTTTTTCGATCTAACGGCTGGGGGCGATTTCTTTATGAATCCCGTCACAAATACAATACTGTCGAAATTTCCTTTCTTACAACACATTCCCTTTTACAAACGGCGCATTGATAGCGTAAAAGAGGCAAAACGGAAAATAGAAGAAAGGTATTTCTATGAAATTAAGGTAAGTTTAATTAGTATTCATTCACAACAATAGTTCCCTTAAACTCTCAGAGATGATTGAGATCGACTATCGATTCTTATTTAAGAGTTTCCGCCTTGTTTCCAGAATCTTATGTTCCCTCTTGAAATTCTTTTGAAATCCTTAACTCATTCCAGCAATTCAACCTTCCTATCGCCCCAAGGTAAAATATTTTAAGATATTATGAAATGAAGAAATCTTTTGTGTGACATGCAATTCCGTAACTGATTTTTTTTTTTTTTTTTTTTTTTTTTTTTTTTTGTTGTTGTTGTTGTGTGGGGTTTTTTTTGTATTTGGGTC
Organism: Fragum fragum; assembly: GCA_946902895.1. NCBI lineage: Eukaryota > Metazoa > Mollusca > Bivalvia > Cardiida > Cardiidae > Fragum > Fragum fragum. The sequence goes on from OX336380.1 coordinate 31,022,534, forward strand.
TTTGGGGGGGGTTGTTTGTTTTGTTTTATTGTTGTTGTTTGGTTTTTTGTTCGTTTGTTTGTTTTTTGTTTTCTTTTTTTTTTTTTCCTAAAAGGTACAGATTCAAATTTCATCAACATTTGAATTTGGAATACTCTTAAAATGTTATGGCTTGAAATGGGTTTAAATAGGGGTGCCAAAAAGGTAACATTAGCGATCGTTTTGTCATTGTGAATCGGGCCTGACTCGTGTTAAAAAATGATTGATTTATTTAAAACAGATCGATGACCCCTCCAACTAACTTCCTAAGTTTCACTTATGTATTAAACGGTCAGTATTGATTGTCAGTAACAACCCGATGAAATGGTTGGTTGGCGACCTAAATGTCGTAACTATTGTTTGAATAAGCTGTAGTTGAGACGTAAAGGTCGAACAAAAATATTTTTTGTGTAAAATATTGGAGATCAAAGTTCACTTCCGGTCTATAGGTATGATTTTATTGGTTAATTAATTCTTTGGTTGACATCGCGATCCTTCGATTATACTTGACTCCACTTTCAACAGTATTCAGTAATATCTCGATGGCTGGTGGACCTTATCTTGCCTTCTCACACCACTAAAACCACAACAATTTTCCGAGCCATCAGCTACTTATTCCATTTAGGTGGCCTACTTATTATTTGTCTATTAATGAGAGACAAATTGTCGTAGGGCGTGCAAAAAATCGTTACTACAGCTTGAACAAAGCTGCAGCTACGACATTTTTTTAACGCAAAACGACGAAAAGACGCATTTCGTCAACTATCCGAAAGGGTTCGAACTCATAACCTTAAGACTTCAGGTACAGCCCGCTTCCGACAGAGCTAACTGGGCTTGTCTTCTGAATGAAAGACTCTTGTACTTTTCATGAACTCAAAATTGTACAATTGAGGCCTATGTTTTATATACTACTCAAAGTTTGTTAGCCACCAAACATTTTCAATGTCCTAAAGGAGTCATTTTTTAACAAAGCTCATGTATAAATGCTTAAATAGTAAAGTAATGTTTTTACAAGATGTACATATTACCAATTTTAACACGCATTTTTTTTCGTGATATTCGTACAAACAGAGGAGCCCCATTTTCTTTTTTCTCATTTTCTACATGTACGAGTTTTTTGTGTATAGGCTAAAATTCTCATCTTCGATTCTTATTCGAGCGTTTTCTTATTGGGAATTGTAATTGTAATTGTCAGATGACATTTATTGGAAGAAGAGATTTGGCGAGCATGGTAAAAGAGGGATCTCTCATCGTGAGGTCGGCTTGACACTAGTTGTACACAATACTGTGGTAACTATCTTGGTCACGGTAACAATAGTATGAGACACCTGTTAGGAGACATGGTTGAGTTGAGGAAGAAGTCTTGCTACGTCTGTAGCAGATGACCGATTTTTTTGCTCATTCAAGCCCAGTGGAACAGATTTGCTACGGCAACGCAGCTACGTCCTGAGCTTCAGAACACGTTAGGAGTGCGACTTTCGACTCAAATTCGAACACGACTGCACGAGAATTGTCCCGGATACATACATGTCGTCGTCGTTTAAAGTGGGTGTTTGGCCACATTGGCTGGCTCCAAAGACGACGCTGCCCTGTTCTCTTCACTGATGAGTCCGGAGGTGCGTTCTTTTCGTCGGGATGAAAAATTCCGCCAAATAAGATTTTTTAGGCGTTTTCAAGAACGAATTGTAGTGAAAAGATTCGACGTCGTCAAGGCTACTCGTTAAAGCCAATGCCGAGTGCAATAAAGTTCCTCCTTAAGAATTCTTACGATTCTTAATTAGCCACTTAAAAATCTTAATCTAAAGAACTCTTTATTTTAACAATCTAAATAAGAATCTTAAGAATCTCGAC